>CM021738.1:3534345-3614311 GCA_011075105.1 Heteronetta atricapilla | reverse complement strand
ATTTCTTTGCAGATTTCATATCTTAATTGTTATGACAACATCCTTTTAACAAAATCCATTTAACTAGTCCTAAAGTTCAAGTCCTCTGAGTCAAAAGTTTACAATGTGCCAGCTGCAATACCTCTAGAAAGTACACTTTTAAAAGGCATATCTATACATATCTACACTATCTTACAAAGTCACAGCACTTTGACTCAAGGAGAAAAGTATCCTCCTTATCTGCTTGAGGAAATGAGTGGTTTGGCCCCGGGAAGATTTTGAGAAACTACCACGCGCAACAAGTTTGCGATTCCCCATGAGTTCCTAAGGCTTACTGAGCCTTTGCCCTACTCCACGTGGCGCTGACTTCAAGGAAAATGTGGCAATGATGCTTCTTTTATGCATGCTAAAAATTGGTCGACCAATGCACAACGGTGGAACAGAAATTTTCAGCCAGCTTTGAAAAATTGTCATGTAACTCTGTAAGGCATGTTGGAAAACACAGTGCCCCTCAATATAATGGTTAATGACAATGAGGAAAAAACATATTTTCCATGACACACCAAATAATCTTGGCTGCCACCGTGCAGGTACTTCCACCACGCTATTTTGCTCCCAGCTGCGGTGAAGCAACAGATCGTGTTAATGGACGGGCCTGCAACGCAGCCGTGGTGTTTGGCTCGCAGCAGTTTTTATGGCAACCTAGGAAATGATTGGGTATTTTTTCCTTTACTTAGCGTAATACCAAATTGTACAAAGTTTCTTGGACGCTACTAGCCCTGCAACAATAAAGCATAAATATACTGTCTTGGCACCACAACGCCCTTTAGTACAATAGTGAGCCTTATCTTTCCCTAGCACTGCTGTGGACTTCTACCAAACTTCTCAATGCTCTCTAACACTGGCTGTACAAAGTTCAGATCAAAAAGGTTCTGTAGACAGAATTGGATACGGGGTTTGTGGAGCCAATTTTCCTCCCCCTGCCTGCAGCCGGCGCACGGGGAAGTTCCCACAGAGCCCGCTGGGTTCCGGTGCTGCTCAGGCCGCAGAATACCTGCAGACACGGATCCGCTCCTCACGGGAGGTAAATGCAGCACCTGCATCGTTATGGAAGGAGGTCACACAGCTTGGAAAGGCCCACGTTCTCTGTGATACGCACACTTTCCTGTAGGCAAATGGTATTGCTCATAGAAACCGTGAAGGGTATGATTTCAGCACCGCTTGCTAAATCCTAGCTGTAGGCTGAGTGTGTCCCACACACGGAGTGCAAGCCAAAGCCTTAATAAACAGAACAGACAACTCTTACACACATCCAGAAAGGAATTAAGTTCTAGATCTGTAAGACTTGCTCCCATTTCAGACGTAGACACCAAAAGACTAAGTGTCCTATCTAATGACACACAGGAAGACTGTGGCAAAACTGATGACAAGACCCATTTCTTAACTGAAAAAAATAAAAATAAAAAAAAAACATGCTTCCTTCCCCAAAGGATGTTTTTATCCTGCCCATTACTGTAGCATAGGAGTATTACCAGCCTTAAAATGACTTTCCTGCTTCTACAAATCCATGACTATTACTCCTGCTACAGATCACCTATGAACCACGATAAACTGCAAGAACAGAAGAGGAAGCACGAGTAGAAGTCAAATTGTCAGTTTCTGTGACTGAAATCTCATAAACATTTGGTTTACACAACAGTAAAACAGCTAACCAAGTAGAAAGATGCAGCAACACCAGCTAAACATATTCTCAGTCCTATTGACTCTGGCTGCTCATCCTCATCACTTCAGTGCACCATCACCTTATTTATACTGACGTGCTTTGCTCTTGAGTTGGCATTACACACCAGATCAGGTTAAAAATACCACCAGATGCTGATCGTCTTCAAAACTGAATCACCTCCCTTGTGCTTTGGTGGACTCTTCCTCCTCTTGTGGCAGTTTTAAGCACATAGAATCATACTGGGAGCAGAACACAGCCTAAAAAAAAGGCTGAGAAAATATTTTTATGTCAAGAACGTTCTAAAGCCCCTGTTAAAAGCAACTGCTTGTGAACAGTGGTGCAGACAGACCTGTAGGAAGAACTTGGTACAGAAACAACCCCACCGTAGCTTAAGGCAGCATTGCCACCACACGCTGTGCTGTGAAAACGGGGTCAGCATGGCCACAACGCCGTCAGGTTCTAAAGACTTTGTTCCACCTGTAACTGTGATGGCCCTGGTTCCTGAACTAGGGTATTTTGGGGCTTCCATATCAGAGAAAATGATTCCCAGCCGACACAAGTAACAACGACCTCACTCGTACCAATGAAGCAACACCAATTTACAACAGCTAACATCGAATGCCTTGGGTTCAGCACTCAACATTTGCAGAGCAGGTAAGTGACACCTTTTCCCCAAATCGTGTACATTACTTCCTGAGACAACAAGTCCTTTTGGGCAAGGACTTCTCTTTGAATTGCATTTCAGCAATGCTTTCCCAAGAGTTCTTGTGCTCGCTCTATGCACTTCTGTATGGACGCACACAAAATGCACACAAATGCATACATTTGCCTTCAGGAAGCTAAGTAAAAAGATACTTGTGAATTTATCAAGAATGAGCCTCACAGGCTCGTAGAAAAAACACAAACATTGCAGTAAATCACGAAACAAAGAAGTCTGAGGGCTTGTTTTTGCACTTAGAATAAAGCCCATTACAAAAACAAAACAAAACAAAAGAACAAGGGTAGACATTCTTGCAAATTTAATCTGCTAATTCTATGGCAATTTCTTATTCTTAAAACGTTGCACAATATGAAGACATGTTTTTTAAAACAAAACTGTGTAGTCATTTTATTTGCATATATCTTTTATTGCAGTCTTATCTGATGAAGTGTGTTGGGTGTGGTGCAACCAACATCCTCACCAACTGCAACCACCTTCAACCCATGAAAACACATCTCTGAACTGCTTCTGATCATAACAAGCCACTGAGATGTCTTTATATGTGCAAAGAGGATACTACTGAGAGCGTGAAATAGATGGGTTTGCCGTGAAAATTGTTTACCTACTTTTACTTATTAAAATTTTAATGCCATTTACACACAAACACACTCGCACACACAGTTTCTGCCAAGAAAAGCACTCCTAATACAAATATGTGTGGAACTGTAACACAGCTGCATGCCAATTGTCAGTTGTTCATCATTTGACAGCATCAGCATAGATGTAAAATTATTTTTCAGTAGAATAAAAGCAGAACGCCATCTAGGAAAGGATGTACTGCAAATCTGTGCCACCTACACAAAAGATGTGTTTGGTTTACTCAATTCTTACTCATACCTTTAAAAAACGATACATAATGGAGGAGGAAAAAATGAAGATTGTGCTGCTCTGTGCCCAGAATAGGACGAGGACACTTTTAAGGTTGATTAGACTTCTTCTCTCACTTGGAATTGGGAAAAGCATGGCATTTTTGCCAGTAACATCGTGAATTCACTTACATTACTAGGCTAAATAATTTGTTACTTTCTGGAATTTTCTGCAAATCATACATGAAGCCTGTTAAAACCAACAAATGGAATAATCATTTTAAAGAGCATTTCTCTGTTCACCAAAAACCACGTGAACACAGCAAGGAGTTTCTGATGCAAGTACGAATACCTCATGTAAGCACAAGCCGCACTGCTTACCCTAAGCAGAGAAGGAAAAAGTACAACTTTCAGCAAAATGGCATCAAGTCTGAGAGGGCTCTGAGCCCCCAGCCAGCACCACGCTACCGCTCCTGCCAATTACAGGCCAGCGCTGGCTGGAGGCTCTCATTCTTCCCAGCATTTTTAGATGGAGAGACGAGTAATCGTGTGCATGTGTGTATGAAAGCTTGCCAGGACGATGGGCTAGCCACAATGCCCAAATCAAGGTCATTAAAGACACTGCCTACGGAAAGGGTCACTTTGCTAGAAACAGCCCAATTACCAGTGAGCATATATAATGACTATTCATGATGTCAAAGCAGTTTGCCACACTGCTTTCATCTGCCAGCAGACAAATGCCTATACAAGAATGCTGCAGCTGTCAAGGGAACATTTGACTCAACGTATGTATCTTGGAATGGGTTCTGTAGGCACTCTGGCCTCCGTCCTGAGGAACCAGAGAAGATAATTCCACAAAATGACAATGTTGGAGACCACAGAAATTCAGACCATAGCCTTGATACGACAACAGCCCTAGTTGATTTCAGCTGTTACAACAGGAAGAGCTGGTGATTGCACACAAATGTCTCACTGACCAGAGCAGGATTTTATTCCCCATTCCCCTTCAGCACTGTCTATCCCATAGGAAGATCCCACCTCGAGGAAGGTGGATGCAGTCTGTGGAACAAAGACACGGGGCCAGACTTCTCTGCCTCTCAGCGCTGCATACAGGCAGACTTGTTTCCTCCCACCGTGACCCGAAGGCCACAGCTCCCATGAAACAGCTCCAATGAAAACAGAGCAGAATAACAAGTCATGAAAGATTAAAAAAAAAATCCAAAAAACATGAGATGTTACATTCTCAGGCACAACAGCATTTAACTGGAACAGTTAACAACAGCTGGAGAGGGTAACCAGATCTAAAACAAACACTGTTCAGATTCTTTCCTAGTTTACATTGTTCATGTTTCCAGTTCAAATCATATCAAGAAAAAGGATTCTTTTGGAAAATGCTACCCTCTGATCCCTTTTGGTGCAATACAACAAGAAGGTTCTTAAAAACAGCACAGTGGTAAGCCACAGTGGAGATTTGTGACACAAAGCAGAGGAGCCTTCCCTTAAGTCACCTGAACATACTGTTTTCTACTTAAAAGAAGCTTCTGATGTTACAGCTCACCCCCAGATTTTTGTTAAGAGAAGACAGAGGAAGCAAGCACCACGAGGCACTGGTGAAGTAAAACCCAGTAAAGTTAAGAATGTGTGCACATCACAATGAATGCACATCTACCTCTTCAGGTACCCATTTAATTGACACATGTTGCATTCAAGTAACAACAAACCTGTTCTTCCTTCTACAGACAGAAGTACTTAGGAGTTTCCTAAAATTGGACTCATCATAATCTGTGGAGTCTTGTTTAACATTTTATATAAGCTTTCTGCTCCCTAAAATATGTATTCAAACAATTTTGACACATATAAATGTATATTTAACTTGTCACACAGAGCTTCTATTATCTGGGAATAAAGACAGGATCTTACAAGCCAGCAAATGCTGACCTGGACAGACGCTCAGACTCAAGGTCTCTCTTCAGCTGGGTAAGAAGATCCTTCAGTCCAGAAGCCCTACAAGCTCTGCTCCTGCAGCCCTGTCTCTCAGCCACTACGCAGTGACTCTCAGATGATCCTGGTCGAGTCCATCTTTGTAGAAACAACCCAAAAAGCTCTCTCAAAGCTATAAACATAAATACAGTTGGGATTTATTTATTCTTTTTTTTTTTTTTTTTTTTTTGCATTAGCTTGTGGCAATTATGACCAATCTAGAAACTTAATGCATTAAAAATTGTCTGGATTGAAGACTTCTGCAGTCTTGGGCACTAACATTTTGTTTACTCTCCTTCTAGTGTAATGGGTAATGACAATAAAAAAGAGGCTATTAATAATTTAAATCATTTTAAAACGTTTTTCTCAGGTAAGTGCAATTTTGCAGAATAAACATCGTCTGGATTTAAATTGAAGTCAAAGATGAGATTTTCAAGTATCTGCACTCAAACTATCTGCAAATAAAAAGAAGCTATTAAAGAAAAACTTAGTAACTTCAGCCAGACCAAAGACTTAGGTCAATATTGAGATGTTTTCCTCATCTCACAAGACTCTTGCAGATAGATAGGCATTATTAGCCCCAAAACACCAACCAATTTTTCCACAAGAACTGTATTTATTGTCACTGCTCTTTCAGAAACTCTTCACTGTGGACACCGCTAGTTGCTAAACTCACTAGCTAGTTGGGTAACTTCAGTCTTTCCTTTGTGAATTGACCACAGAAGCATATTATTCATTTTTAAATGGTCATTTAAACATTTTAGTTTCTGCTGTTGTTTTTCCTCATGCCAACCCTCCCTCTCCCAACGCTCTCTAAAATAACAGTATTGCAAGCAATTTTCAGGTAATAATGATAACCTGAACCACATTCAGAGGAAATAAAGAACTCACCAGTTTACCACAGAACTTATTCTTTTTCCTTCTCAAATTATGAAGATGTATTTTTTCCTCAAGTAAGGATTTTGACCAAATCATATATTTAATGTGAATATTCATACCAAGGCCAACACATTATTCACATAACACACAAGACACGAAGCTACGCAGCAAGCATTTAATCTTCAGTGGAAAGTCTCGTGGTTAACCATACAAGCAAATTATTTACATTTTCCTCAGGAATCATTGCATTTCCATCTCCAGAGTGGTTAACAATTGCGTATCGCTTCAGTAACGCATGGTTATGGTCGGAACATCCAGAGTCTGCATCCCTTAAAGCAAAACTGTTAGTTAACATCTGAAGGCACTTGATTCAGCCAGACTAATCCATCATCTACAGCGAGAGGAAAATTTAGCTGAGGTAACAAAAATAAATGCAAACTCAGACGTCTATAAAGAGATATGCAAATACATAAAAAACAAAAATGACCTCTGCAGGTGAGGTCAGTGGTAGTGTTTCCAGTGTCTTACTGGCTAATCATTGAATAGCTCACAGCCTTTCCCATTAGGAAGACAGGCAGAGGAATAAAGACAAGAAAGATCACAAACAGATGCAAAAACAGAATAAAGACAATGGGACAGGAATAGTAATAGCAAGTGAAACTACAACCTATTTGCAGCAAATTGAGATGGCATACCGAGGCACAAATGGCATATGGGAACTTAAATATTCATCAAAAAGCGCTGTTCAACGGAAAGACAAAGTAGCTTGCTGAATGGCCCATCTTCAGACTTGAAGTCATTGATGTTTTGAAACATTAGGTTGGTGTAGTGTTTCTTTAACAACTAAATGTTGTAATCGCTTACACAGCAGAAAACACTTTTTACAACTTCCCTCACGCGTAATATAAAAAGCAAGAATGAAAAATGTATCAAAGATAATTTACTTCCATGTTTCCAAAGGCAGACCAAGGGTACTTGAAGGGCTGAAATGCAAGAGAGTGGGTTTGTTTATTACTCTGATAAAACTGGTAGAGGTACACAGCCAGCAATTGCAGCCTGTACAGGCAGCACTCTCCTCCTGTTTTTACCAATGCCACTGTTTTGGTAATGGAGTTAGCAGACAGCCAACTTAACCCAAGAAGTCTTTGCAGAGTCCAAAGAAATCCTCTCAAGCTGTAAACAAGGTGGGTCCACATTGCCTAGGAACTGCATGACAGGATCTTCTCTTACATTATTTCCAGTAATAGTCCATACTTCAGGAGCTAAATGCCCCTGTTAAACCTACGTGATAAATTTTGTTTGGGGCAGTTTAATCATCCCATTGCTATGAACATAAACTGAAGATTTCTGTGAACCAAAAATCAAACTGACAGATAGCAGAACTTGAGAGAATAGATCCCTCCTTTTCAAAATCTTTTTCAAAAGTTAACACCAAAGTTAGCACCACAGAATCTGCAGTTCAGTATTTGTTCCGATCTACTAGCCACTTTGGGTGACATTTTCTAAAATGCAAATGAATCTATGTAGTAGCACAGGATATATTCTGTGGAAAAATATGTATACGTGTACAGTGGAAAATGATATTCTACAATTATAAAAATGATCAAAAAGAAATAAAACTTGGTAGCGTGATTTATACATGAAACAGAAGAGGCTACTACAAAGATGTTCGGTAGCGGCACACACATTTCCATGTAATGTGTAGATTTCCTCAAGGAAGTATGCACAACATCATTAATCTTACAGGCAGAACGTGACAGTGTATTATTTGAAAGCAACACAAAGCTCTCTTACTTAGCTTACCAGAAAGCTAATGCTGCAATTTTCAAAGAGATTCACATAATTTATACACCCAAACAGAACTGAAATACGAGCAACCAGCTCAAACGACTTTTTTGAACACCTCTCATTACGCATTCCCCAAATCTTAAACTGTATTTTGCTTCCTTCTGCCAAGACAGCTTTTCATCATTACATCACCTTTCTCATAGAGCTCCTCCATCGCTGTCCAGGTTTCAGCTCGGACCTCCCGATTGCTCTTACCCGGAACATGTGCACCAGGCCAATGCATCAAATAAAGATCTAAAAAAGAAAGACTAATAAAGTCTCCAAAAAAATACGTCAACCACACAAAGCAGCATTTTCCCTCCATACTGCCCCCCTACCGTACTCCCATCCGAATAGTTACAGCTCCATGGCAATTATTCCATACATCCATTCATTTTCAATAAATTAAATCTACAACATTTCATTAACGAGTAAAGGTGGCAGAAGCTGCACATCTGCCTCAGGCTTAGGTCACCGTAATCAAAATTTCATGGTCACACTTGCATTTAATAAGCTTTTAACACATAACAAGTCCCATTTAAATCAAAGGGATTTTGGTCAACGCAGTTAAGACTGGACTGCTGCTGAAGTGCTACAAGCCTTTGAGTTTGGGGAACATAAATGCTTGGCAGTTCTGGAGATGTTTTATACAACCTAAAAAGTGAGCCCGTTTTTTTCCTTTCTAAAGAATACTTCCATTTATGAATTTCTGTTGGAAACTACAGCACAGCTGTTCTTTCATGCAGGTTTTTGTTTTGGTTATAATTACATTGTTCCAGCATTTGTGATTTTTTTTAGCATTACAAAAAAAAAATTAAGTGAAAAAAATGTTTTACTACACTTTTATGAAACGTTAACATTTTCTTAAACACAATTAAGATTTATAACTGACAAAATTAGCCAAGTTGCTACCAAGACTAGCTGTCTTGGGACAGGATCTTTTTGCATCTTCTCCATGCAAGAAAATCTTATCTGCCTAGTGAAAAAGGGAGCCTTAAAAAAATAAGGAAAAAAAAGAAACCCACTAAACATGAGACATGTATGTGTTACTGGACTCAGAGTTCCAAACCACATTATAGAAATTCCCAGGGTGTCAGGACCTACAACTCCTTTTTAAGTCTGTGGACGCTGCTTCTCATTCTGAAGGAGAGACATTTAAACTACTACATTTCTATTTAAATCCTAACCACGGATTCAAACTTCAGGCATCTCAAGCAAAGAGGTGTTGGCCTCTACCTCATACACTAGTCTGACACAAAACATGAAAAAGAAACAAATTCATGAATGAGATCTTTGTGCGTTATAAATATGCCTTTTTAGACAGTTCAAATGCAGAGTTCAGAAATTAAAAAATGGAATTGTTTGCAATAAAAAGGGCTTTCTTTAAATGTATCACATCGTTCATTTACAGGACCTCTCTGTGAAAACACATCCTCTGCTATCGTTTTATTTCATTCACATTTAAGGATTGCAATAATGACTAACATACTCCTAGGCTGATATATTAGCTTTCCACCTCTATAAATACAAATTCAACCTTAATTTAAAAGGACAAGCCAGCATAAAATTCACTGTAATACACTGGTTCCCATTTCAGTACATCATTGCAACACTTAAGAGTATTTTGCTTACACTAAAAATCTAGTTAGTACAAAATTTTGTAGATTAAGATACGTTATAGATGTATGTAAGAAGAAATGATTTGGGATGTATCTAAAAAATCATGAGATAAATCTGCACTTACATATCAGTAAGGCACTAGTCTTTCAATCTCAATTGCTCAGACAAGTAAATATAGTTTACATATAATGATTTGCAGAATCTGGATTTGTGTCACATTTAAAGAAAAAGTTACTCATTCTTCTGCTGTATTTATTAAGAAAAAATACCAAGATAAGGTATTGGGATTGGCATTTCTTTAAATTTCTTTAAACTTCTACTGATAACTAATATTGGAATATTGAATTCTCATTCTCATGCATGTAAAGTTTGCGTTAAGATTTCCACTGTCTTACGTTAGAAGCAATCCCAATGATTACCATTTGGAATTACCAATATCAAGTGTCCATTTTTTATCTTAAATTACATATGCCATCGGTGCATTTACTGCAAAGAGACCACCATATTTTAATTTAAACTTTTCTGCTTGGACAAGGCAAATGTCATCCATAAAGTAGACGTAAGTTATTGGCATCAGGTACCTACCTCACTTGAACATAGAGGAAGTGCCTATCTTTAATTCTTGCCTGTTATGCTCTCCTACTATACTTAACTATGCAGAAACAAGTCATTTAGTGTGAATAAAAAATCATCAGCTTCAGCCTATTTTTACCCAAAGTTACTTTTCCAAAAGCCTGCATATCTAGAAGTATCCCAGTTTGTAAACATTCACAAAAATAGCTACACCACAGACCACCGTGTACAAAGATGCTTTGTACTCAGCCCAAGAAATTGAAGCACTCTCAGAAGAATGACTTCAAACAGCTTGGAGAGCTGAAGGATCTCTTCAGCATTTCACAAATGCATGGAAGAACACATCGTTCTTCCCTGTGTTGGTGTCTGAGACCTCTTCAGTGCAAACAAGATTAGCTCTTGGCACATTACTGTAGAAAGGTGATGTTACCATGTATGTGATGTCCACATCTTAGGATGTTCACTGTAATTTAGGCTTTTTTATTTGAATAAAAAATACTTCGCACTTAGAAACATACACATTTAAGCTTAGAAAGCATCTGCGGGATCACCAAGTACAGTCCTTCTGATTGCTAGAAGTGTTCCTGAAAGCAGAGAAAAGCTACCTTATCTCAGACAGACAGAGCAGAACGGTCTTTCTGCCAGGCAAGCAGCAACCACCACAGCACAGCTACACGTGGGAAGAACAGCACAGCACGATGCACCTCGCAATGAGCACTCGAGCTGCCACTCCATTTAAATAAACTAAGCATGGTTATTTTAAGTGAGGACCTGCTTACTTCTACTGCATGTTAGAAAACTTGACATAAGACCTATGAGCAGTAAGCACCTCAGGAGCCCAGCTCTACTATTTCATCCTCACTTACACACACATTCACACCTGCACCCCCACACTTTCTTTCTGGTGAAAGCATTTCCCCCTGGGGGATTACAAGAACACAAACACTGTTATTTTCATTCTGGAGGCAAGAAATTAGTTTTGAATAATTTATCAAAATAGCTTAAGATTCCATTAACCAAGAATTGCATAACTACCACCGAAGGTTTTTCAGAACAGACTACATTTTAGCTGCTGAGAATGATGTGAATACAGATTTAATTTTGCCTTGTAGTGGTGGGTGGATTAATAAATACTTTGAGGTCTCTTCCAACCATGTTCTTTTTTTTAAATAAAATAAAAAGAGAATGGTTCACAGTATCAGGATGCACTTCAGAAAATCACAGTCAGGTTTTGTATTTACCAAATTTTAAAGTATCCCTTAAAGATCATCAAGCTGCGGTGAGGTGCAGTAGTAAATGAGGGCCTAAGGTTCAAACATCAAAACACAGCTGCAGGAAAACTATTCATATGTGAACTGCTTTCCCACATTTAAAACACTGAGTGGCTTGTAACTTCTCAGCGGTTGTGGCGCCTACAATCAACACAGTTCCTCTTAATTCAGCAGCATGTTGTGGAAATAGAAGTTTGTGATTCTAATCAGATTGCTAACACTATATATATATATAAAAAATATGTATATTTATATTTAGTATACAGATGCTCATGCGCACACAGAATGAGTCAGAACTCACTATAACAAACCTGCTTTTGAAGAACAGGCCCTGGATCATATCAAACCTAAAAGCAAAACCACATTTTTCAATGTTTTGCACAGTTATCTCGATGCAGTGGCAATGCCTAGACTTTTCTTCATTAGTATTCTGGTGGAACAAGGATCAACAATAAGTCAGTTCCAAAACGTTCTGAATTAACGCACGATCTGAGTTGAGGTATTATCATCATCACTCAGATGCAAGAAATGACCGAGACCTATGAAACTGAATATGCTGATCCGACAAAGATTTGCCCAGCTCCAGATGTGGATCTGTGATAGGTTAAATTTGGTTGAATCTGACAAACTCAGAACAGTCACAAGGAAAAAAAATTGTTTATGAATTCGGGAACCCATGAATCACATTCAAGAAGTTACTTTGGAGGTTTGATCTAAATCCTAAGGCATGCATTCTGCCACTGCCAAACCTGTAACATTTGCTGCCATTTCATATTGGTTTACTGTGACTGCCAGTTGGAGGACCGCATTTAGAAAATGCGAGGGGAACCTCTGTTATAACCACTGCCCACAAATAAGACAAAAATTCCAGCTTCTCATGGACCTAACAATCTCCTGATTCGAACAAAAACCCTGGAACACTGCTCGCCTGATACCACTGAAACTGTCTATTAGAAAAGTTTCATAATGGTGTTTTACACGGAATGCTCTCTTAAAAAGCAGTGACTGCCTCAAATCTGTTCCAACAGCTGGCCCTTTCTGCTGCTAACGCACAGATTTATCAGTTAGGATTCACCACATCTTTAATGCAGTCCGTGTGGATGGACTGGAGCCCGCGCGGCCCTCAAGGAGACGTTAACCAGACTTCCCTTGGAACAAAGCTCAGCTGCACAATTAGCTGCCAGGCCCCTAGAGCTTCTTCTTTTTCAGTCCCCTGAATGGGTAACTTTCCCTCTAACATAAAGGTGTAACGTATCTAGGATCTTGCAATTTTCTATATGAACCACGTATCTTTTTGGAAATGCTGAGAACCACCACGTATTTGGTTAATATATGATGAAATTAGGAAATTCAAACTTAGAGTAATGCTTTGCTCCACATTTCGTATTTCTATTTCACAGAAAAACTGCTGCCTAGAACATGCTTGTAATACATGCTTGTAACTACATTATTTACTTTCCTTAAGAGGCTTGGACACAAATTGCTGTTATTACTAGAACTTTTCCTGTCATGGGATTTCATGCCCTCTCTGTTACATAGACTGGGCAGCAGAAAGGTGACGTAACATGCAGGCATGAATGAAGGCAGAGCCAAGGTATCTAAGCTTCAAGTCTACAAGCTTGTAACTGTATTTGCAAACCAGTCTTCTGTATTCTATTCACTTTTGTTAAGACTTGTGACAAGCCTCAAAATTTCCAACAAAAAGTCCTTACTCTCAACATTTGTGAAACACTTGAAAAGTTCATGTTTCAAGGTGCCTCCACTTTTTGTTTGGAAACCCTTCCAATAACGCCTTCCAGTTCAGGCGTGTTCAGACAGACGATACACGACTCCCTGCAGCGTGATGCTTTTCACAGACCCCGTGAAACGTACCACACGTTGCACCTCCTCCAAGGGCCTCCTTCACCACAACATGTAGCACAGAGCACAGAATCCAACCTATCTCCTTGACAAACAGCAGTATTGTGTCTAACAGTTATTCTGTCATCCCATCCCTCTGGCGGAGGTCACCATCCTCACTGACAGATCCACGAGTTGCACATGAAGTATTTCCTAACTCATCAGAGTTTACAAAACATCATTAAAACAAATTGGAGTCAGCACCGATTTAGCTCACTGTGTTTGACTAACTGGTCGTTCAGAAAGAGCTTTATGAATTGTTCAAACATCTCCACGTTAATGGAAGAAAGCAGAGGAAGAAAAGGAGGGAAGACAGGACACTGGGGAAAAAAAGGTAAAAAAAAGTGTTGGATATTGGGGTAAATTGTGCAGGCACTTGTAATAACTTCTAAATTTGTCTTCGTAATGTGAGCGAAAGAAGTCTGAGTTGAAAGTATCTGACAGATATGATGTTCTGTTCATGCCAGACCACGGAGTCACTCACTTGGTGACAGAATTAGTGCGTTTCTAGCTCTCAGATATTTTTTCCTCAGCTCACAAACTTCTGCTTAGCAGCAATATCCAAGCTGAGTATTTGTGCGAGCACCTACTTTAACCAGTCTGCTACCTGAGAAAAAAGCAAATTACTGAAAGGAATCACTGAGAATGATTCCTGGAAGTGAGTCAAGTTTTCCTCTCATTGGCATTCAGTACCAGTGCCATAGAAAGCACAGGAAAAAAGAAAGCAAACACAAAATACAACAAACAGAAAGCAGAGAGAAGGACATGTTATTTCTCTATTTAGAGGACAAAACCAAGGACTGAAACTTTTTTTTTAAAAAAAAAAAAATGAGAGTCTCCTTGCAGTGACCTGTATTTGCATGGGACAGGGAAGAAGAAATATTAATTCATTTTGATTTACTCCCTACCTGTGCAGGCAGTTCAGGGATACATTTCCATTAGGAACGGAGGCAAAGATGTGCATATAAAAATCAAAGTCTTTCACAGATAGAGGTTTTGCCTCTTCATTTGAGAAGTACCAGGCAAAAAGCCAGCAAATATAGCACACAGCTGCTATCAATCACTGATTCCACAAAATCTGTACTTCTAAAGGGCTGTTCATTAAAGTTTGATTATTGGTAACAGGTGGACAGAGTGAGGAAAGAGAAGCATATATGCGTTTTCAGGACACTAACACATAATGTTCAACCGATTATTCCTTGATTGTCAGCATTAACTCTCTCCACCAGTGTCATTATTTTAGGTTATTACTTTAAATTCATCTTCCTCCCCCTCCACTTTCTTTCGATTGCTCTAGCTAGGCAGGAAGAAGTAAAAGCAGTTTAAAACATAGCTTTTTTTTTTTTTTTTTTATCAGGTTCCACCACACCTGTGATCTGTTCCACAGAATTAAATGTGGTCACTATTGCAGCTTGTTGCCTGTCTATAACAGTAGTAAAAATATCACATCTATGAGCAGACGATGAGAAGGTCATGACCAGGGTATACTTAAAACTAAGTCTAACTCAGTATTAAATTTAGTCTTCTCAAGTCTTATAGACACATCTAACTTTTTCCCTGAAGTATATTGCAGCAGACAGATCAAACCAAAGGCAGTTATTTATATATATTTTTAGAAGTGTCAATAATCCTGCAAAATAACTTGTAGAAAGGACTCTCATTCTCTGAGATTTAGCAGACCACACGAGAGCTTAGGCATTTCTGCGTCCCTGTTAAATATAAATTATTGTCAAGTCTGTGAATCCTTGTTCTTTTTTAGGTTTTGGGTGTTTTCAGCAAAATATATAGCACTCATGTAGTGGATCCTCAAATCAATTTAACAATTAAATGCATTTCTACAAAAAACACACCTTAATCTGTTTTAAAAGATTTGCAACAAGGAAAAATTAAGTGCTCTCAGTTATACGCATGCAAATTTCCTAGAGAATAAACAGAACAAGAAATTTGCAAAAGTGTAAAAGGCAGAATTTGGTTACTGTATTCTACCTGTCCTACAGTGTTTTACAAGAATTCATTCATCTTTCCAAACATTCACAGGGAAGGCATGGTAAATGAGTTATATTAAAGATTCATACCAAGATAGTCAACACCAAGTCTTTCACATGACTCCAAGCAGGCTTTTTTTGTGTTCTCATAGCCGTAATCACTGTGCCACAACTTGGTGGTTATCCAGAGGTCCTCCCGCTTCACCCCACTCTCTTTAATGGCTTTTTGGAGAAGAGATTCACAGCCGTATCTTTTTGCTGTGTCGATATGACGAATGCCACATTTCTGTAACGCATGGACCACAGCATCGTGGGAATAGCCACCTTGATGGGAAGTCCCTGAACAAAAGAAATTAGAAAATTAGAAGCGAATTATGAGTGACATATTTCTTTTTTGATTGTTTGTTCCCCCCACTTTTTTTTTTTTAACCTTATTTTTGAATTCTCACTTCACAAAGCAAAGCAATGGGAACTGACAGGCAGCGTGCCCTTACAGATCTCTAGGCCGTGGAAAATACCTAAGATGCTAGGTTGTGGATGCTGATGATCAGAAAAAAGAAAAGAAAGAAGTGAGATCCTAAGTCAGGCTGAAGAACATCAAACAGAAAATAGATACATTAGGAAAACCCAGTATGTGACGTTTAATTTTCATATGGGAGCACAGCATTTACAGATGAAACACTAACACCATGAACCAAAGTATGTAACTTTAAACCAATTTACATTGCAGAAAGCATATCACGAAACGTTTGCTGTTTCGAACTCCTGGTAGTTTCGTGTTATTACTGCTCCGTGGAACCCCAGACTGGGCCATGCCGCAGGTGCAATTCGCATAACGTCAAGCTCAGGGGCAACCAGAACAATGGAATCCTGAGCAGGAGCTGGAGAATTGGTACACAGGGAGTCTCGGTAACAAAGTCAAGCAACCCGCATTGTGTAGGTATTCACTGGATGTACACAAAGTGTATTTTGCTTGTCAAGGGGACGGAAGGAGGAGGAGACTCAGCAGGAAAAGCAACCAGCAGGAGGACCGTCAGATAAAGAACCGGTTGAGAGCAAGGAGGATGATATTTCTACTTACCCTTTCCTGTTAGTTGTTCTTCCTGCCATGAGCCCCTCACCCATTCACCCCCAGACTTCCCACAAACAGTATTTTCTACAGTTTGTCTGAGGAAACCCTCTGTCAGCTATGAAAGCCGGCTTCTAAGGTGATGTCTGGTACTTAAAGGCCCTAATTCCAGAAGCAGCACTCAGCACGCAGATGGCTGCAACGCTATCTGCAGAAGGACCAGAGGTCAAAGAAGAATATGAAATTAAATTTGTATCCCCTGGCAACTTTCTCTTGTCCTCCAAGCACAGTATTTGTACATTAAGCACCCCTAATCTGCACATGATGAAATTGGTAAGTAAGCTCACCCAGATGAGAAGAGGGAAAGGCAGCTCCCTCAGGTTCACGCGCAGCGGTTCCCGTACCTGGTGCGAGAACGCCCACGGCCGCGCGCGACCTCCTCGCACACACGTACGTGCACACAACAAGGAGCGCTTACAAAGTCCTCGTGCACGAACAACAAGCCAGGTTCTCCCCGATGCTTATCGTTTTTTGTTCGTTCCCAATCTTAGAAGGAAAGTCAATGCCGCTTCTATCGTCCTGCTCACCGCTGGCAAATCACTTCAGCTGTAACACGGCCTATTACACACAGCCACCTCCAGAGCACGAACTACCATGCGTCCATACGCAAAGAACACGCACCCAATTCTTATATTGTTCAGATACTAAAGGAATTTTATTAAAAATTATATAACTGGCATAGAAAAAGTACTACACTTTTTCCTAAGAATCCCTTTTAATAATTTGGTATTGGTGCCAAATAAATTAGGTTGCAATTATTATGCCTGTTTCTGGCTGAATGGACTTCTCTAAGCACAGAATGAATGGAGTTCATTTAGAGGTCTTGCAAATGAACTCAGACTCTTTTCATGCATAATGGATTTCGGTAAGAACATTCAGGACAAACAGCTTTTTTTTTTTTTTTTTTTTTTAATTTAACCCTTTTAAGGTAAAGGAGAGAGTGGGAGAGAAGGAAAATTCAGGATGTATTTGTTATTGTTCCCCATTCCGTGACGGCATGCACACTTGTTTCAGAGGAAATAGAGACCAAGATTACCCTTGAGGTAATTATCCTGATTTCTGTTCATCAAGATGAATTACAACAGTCCTGATGCACTAAATAACTAAATGCTTAAGAACTATTTCCCCTCTTCTCCCCCCCCAAAAAAAGAGAATCATGATTTTCTTTCTCTCTCACTTTCTGGGGACCTTATGTCTTCATAATCTGTGAGAAAGATGACAGTACTATCTGGAAATATAAAGATGTCCTCTGATACGAATTACTAGGGCTACTTGAAATCAGTGGAACCACTCAGATTAAAAGAGTTCACGTTAGAGGAACTGCGGGCTGTATATTCAGAGATCATCTCACTGATCAGTCCTCTTCTGGTATCAGTAGGCACTGAAACCACCTAGCTGACAAACAAAACACCAGGAAATATACCCCTCCTTTGCTGCTTGATCTTTGGGTAGTCACTTCAGAAGAAAACTCTCAAAAGAAAAATATCAAACACTCTTTTACTGATGTTTACGTACTCACTATATGCATGTTACTATATCCCATAATAAGCTCGAAATACCTGGTTCTATTAGTTTTATTTCTGTTATTTCAACATTACATCAAGGTTTCCTGCTGACCCCTTCACAGAATGGTGCGTCTCTTCTGTAGACTGGCTGCAGGACAGGCAGTCTTTGCTTACTGTCCTTGCCTCCTGCCACTGAAACAGGCTGCCACAGTGTTTCCTCTTCGTCTTTCACCTACTTCTGCCTTCATATGACTCCCTGAAAAGCTGATTCAGACTGCTGAACAGCCAAAAAAAGCGTATAGCTTTACAGTTATTCAGGAAGCCGAGGAAAACAGAACTCAAGACTTCAGGCAAGGAATGGGGAGAAAAACAGAGCAAGAAAAATCCCCCTTTCAGCAGCAGTAGGTAAATAATTTGATATATTCCGTGTTTTTTACTAAACCAAAAAAGACAGTAAGTTGTATTCAAGCCAACCACAACGAGATCAGAAAGTCCTTCTGCACTGACTTGTCTCCGGGAGCCCTTCCTTCCTGATGTTCCCCAGCACTGCCACCGGTGCTGCTCTTGCACAGCCAGGTAAGGTCTCACCGACTGGCTGTAACTATAGCACAGAACCCAAGTGTTCCTGCTGCTGCATTTTGGGTCAGTTTTTTCTTAATTGGGTCAGTTACCCTGCATATCATAGTTAGCATCACGTGACAAAGTATTCTTCGCAGCTCCCTTTCCTTTGAGGATGGAGGGGTTTTCCTTTGCAGCAAGTGAAATCAACGTCAAGCTTGTTATGAAGCTCTCTTTCTCCGTAATTTTCATGAGGCAATTGCAGAGCATTTCTAGTTATGAAATGTGGTTACACTCAAATTTAATCACAACCAATTTTATGAAGTAACTTGGACATTTTACTCGGATCCCACGCGTGTCACCTAGTAAAGTGTACCTAATGGAGCAGGTGCCCCTGCAGGAAAGGAGCCTACAGAGGCGACGGGGTTCTGGAAGGACCAATAGGACGTCGTCAACGTTAATTGACAGGCACTGAGCAGACGTGTCGTAGGTAACCAGCCCTAAGGAAGTACTAGGCAAGTCTAGCTAAAACTCAGCCGTTTAAGACCTAGGACCAAGCTGTGCAAGAGTTGCAGGAATAACGGCATTTGGTGAGGCTACAGCACACACATGCCAAAGGGGTGCTGTAACCAGGTGCTGACAAAGGTGGTTTTGTCTGGATACGGTGCACGAGGAGCTGCAGCTGTTGAAGTACAGGCATAAGTTAGCTTCTGAGCTCCCAGGACAGTGGGGAGGGCCCCCAGAGCACTGCACGACGGCAGGCACTTCCACACAGTGACAGCATACTGGCACAAGGAGATTTACCAAATAACTCGACAGAGGTCTAAAGTTACACTGACACACATTTTTTGGCAATCCCGCAAGCATAGCTTCATGTTATTCAAGCACTGCTACGCTAAGATACTGCTAACAGACCTGATCTAAGTCTAGAGAACACCACCAAGTTTCTCTTGCCTCTGTAAAAGCTGTCTAGATACCGCTTTTTCAATTTCTTTTTGATTGAAGCTTTACTTTGATGTTTCAGATGCTTTTGCTAAATATAATCCGCTGCTTATTGCAAAGGGGTCACTCTGGGGCTGTTTTTCTCCTCTGTGACTCGGTTATAATAAGCTCAGACTTCAATAACATGAAGAAGTAAAGTACGCAGGCAGGAACTTCAGCTCCACGATGCTACCCAGGCACCTAGGACCAGACTGCGGGAATACAGCCTAGGCACAGCGTGAGAGCAGGAGAGAGCCCCAACACGATTATGTATGCAGGGAAAGGGAAGCCAGAACTGCTAGCTTTCGCTCTTCCTGAGAGGAAGGAAGAAGTGGCAATGAGCCACTGTTGACAGAAGTCCTCTATTCCCTCCATCCCAAAGAGGGTCAGACCGTGAAGGATATTCAGATCACCTACCGTAACATTAAGGTCCATCTCTGACCTAGACACAACTTTAGAAAAGGAGTTTTAAAAGCAATGTCACAGGATGGCTCCCACAGGGAGCCCAGGAGCTCTGCAGGCAGCACCCATTATCAGCGGGGTGCTGGAGCTCTGAAACCACCAGTTCACAGTTCACTAGGACGTGTTTCTGGCACTAGAAATACACCATCGCCCAAAAAAGCAATTGTTTTTCCCCTGCAGGAATAAAGCTCTTTCCAGTTGAAAACGCCAGCTATTTAAGTTATCCAGCTGTCATACACAAGTATTTTTATCATCGATAACTCCTCAATTAGATTTATATGGAAGGACAAATCCTGGCGTATGGTTTGAAAGGTACACGGTGAATGCGTAATTCACGTAGAAAATTCAGAAGCAGAGCAGCAGCACACATTTAAATGCCTTTACAGACAGACTGCCAAATGCTGAAGCCTTTTCTTTCACTCCCCACTTTCCCACCACTGAGAGAACTATTTCTCATTAACAACCAAATTGGTTTCAGATGCTCTGCTATAAGATGTTACCTTAGAAACTGTTTGGTAAAAGACTGTGGCTTCCTTCCATAGAAATCTCAAGCAGTGAAAAGGCAGATTTTCTGGCATAAATCAAATCCAATTTCTAAGGTTCACTAAACCTTTTCTCCTCGGAATAATGTTTTGTGACTAGATCTTAGCAGTTAATAGTGCACGAAGAATTGCTGGTGTGAACCAGTTTTAAATGATTTTCATTCTATTCCCTTTGTTAACTCAATTGAAATTACTTCCAGTACTTACCATACCTTGATCAAACCTTCAGCTTCATAACTAGTCAGGAAGATACGTGCTATATGCAGCACATAAAGAGACTGAATACAGCTATTGGGGTTATTTTCCTCCTTTCTTATACATCTTCCTAAACCACTCTGTCTGATAAAGATTACATCAATTGATTGACAATAACAGAAATTTGGAAACACTTCACAATAAATGACAGACCTGTGACACAATTTTCCTTCTTCAAACAACTTTCACACACACACACACACAAAAAGCATGATCAAAAGGGAAGAAGAGATGCGAGTACTAAGTAGTTTGTACTGAAGTAGCACATTACCACCACCATTCCCACTGTGAAAGTTTGACTTACGAATAAATTATATGTAGCACTTACAATTAACCATGATCAGCATACAATTAAGTAGGATAGCAATATTAAAAAGCTCAGTTCACTTTAGATCAGTAATTCAACACCAATTAAAAATCTTGCAAAGACAATACTACAGAAAAAAAATAGAGAACTGCAATTTAGAGTGATTTGACAACAAGAAATGTATGTATAATAACTCAGTATTGTAAGACCCCAACTGCAGACGATGTTCAAGCTGACGGCTAACTTGTTACACCGTAATGGTGCCCTCGATGCCTGCTCAGGGTACCCAGGAAGCAGGTGTGACTGTGGGTCACGGCAAGATCCCAGTGCTGCTAAAGTGACGGCACTGGGAAAGCCCGGGCCTTGCAGCACCCAGCTGGTACCCAGCGGCATTCACAAGGTCAAAGGACAGCAGCCACGCAGCTATCCGCGGGGCCAACAACCTGAACGGTACAGAACATTTTTGATCAAATGCTTTTTATCCACATCATCTAGGAATTTAAGATGCATTTTCTCAAGGCTCAGCAGACCAGCACCGTTTGTTGCAGCCCCTCCTCTCCCGCCGCACGCTCAGCCTCAGACCCGCGGGCACTAGCACGCAAAGCCCATCCATTCAGGCGTTAAGCCCAGGCAACAGAGCTCCGTTATGAAACCCATGTAAAGCCACAAAGATCCCATTCCCCTTTCTCTCCTCTCTCCCTCCTGTAATGAGGATTTTGTACCACACTCTGTGCTGGAGGCGCTTTGCATAAACACCAGGACTGAAGAAAGTTTAGGAACTGGTACCTCCCTCCTTGGAGGCACGAGGAGCTACTGCAGTGTGGGCTACAGCAGCACGTGGCTTCACCGTTCAGTGCTGCCACAACTACGCCAAGGAGCTCTGGCATAGAAAAAGGCGTGACAACGAAAATCTGCCCCACGAAGGCCGAAGGATAAAAGTCAGGCTTTTTTTTTTTTTTGTCAAGTTTTGTATCATTTTTCTACATTACAGAAACATGGTGAAAGGAAAGTTAAACACCCTGGAGCTTGCTTCTCCGTTCAGTTCAGGCTGGTTACAAGTAATTCATTCATCTAATGAGCCATTAAGCTTGTATGATTGGGCAGTATTACCAACAGAGCTTCCTACACTTTCTTCATGACGTCTTTCCTCAGAAAACGAGGCTTGGGACTGTGGCTACAATTACCCTTGGTAATCTATAATGTTCACTCAAACTGCATTGCCTTTATTACAGTAATTATTGGCACTAGAGCGCACTTCACTAGTACCTAGGCCGTCCACTTCTTCCGCTTCATGCGGGGAACCCTAAGATCCACATTTGCCACAAAGTGATCACAGAATTTTTATGATAAACTTTTAATTTCTTTCAGTTCTATTTCATGCAAGCGCTCTAAAAGTATAGCCCTGAAGTCCTTATCAGGAACATTAAGTATTCTTCTCTAGATTGAACTTATTTAGAAAATAAAATAAAATTAAATTAAAAAAAAAATCAAATAAACCCTCTGTTCTGGATGAACCAGACAGTAAAAATTAAACTTCTGCAGGATATATGATAATTTTTTTATAAAGCAGCAAAGACTAACTTTTTAAAACTTCTTGCTCAAAATAACCAGGCAAAAGCCCAAATGGGCTGGTTTTAACACCAGAGAGGATGAAATATAACTTTCTGGGAGTAGAAAATGCTGTTTGACCATTTTTCTCTGATCTACGAGAATGTGAATAAAGTCTTTTTCTATTTAATTCACATCCTTATATAACTCTAATGCTAAAGAGGTTTTGGAGTTTTTCTGGAAAATGGAACACAGGAAATAATACGACACCGAAGATTAAGAAAACTGTCCTTTCTACAGTCAGGCTAGAGGTAAAATCCCCTGTAAAAATATAAAAAGTTGGCTTCAAAGATTTGTAGGTATACAAAGAGCAGACAAAGCAGCAATTTCCTCCAGAAGAACAACCAACCAACCAACCCCCCCTTTTATTTCTGTCCTGTTCTGTACTATGTCTGCTCTGCTGTAAGCGGAAAGGTGCCCGGTATTTTCTCTCGGCTGCATTTACTGACAGCCTTCAGAACGACACGGGCAGTGCTCAGTCCTTTCAGGAGGCCAGCACCTTTTCCAGGTTAGGAGAAGGCGCGCGTTCACCCCTCCGCCTCCACACACCCACGGGGAACACGGCCACATACCCTACGTACGGGAGACGTCAAATCCATGGAGGCCCTCAAAGCTCAAGTACGACTTCGCAAGGTCAGATCTGCTGAAACGGTGGATGAATTGAAGCACAAAGATTTATAGCCGTGGCATTCTGTTCATCACAAGAGGCTATTAAGGAAACTTGGTAACCATGGGTGAGAAGTAAACTCCTGACAGAACTGGGGAAGAAAGAAAGAAAGTTGAGACATAAAACAAAGGGCAGAAATAAACAGCCAATTCTTATTACGGGGTAAGATTAATAGGGGCGAGTGCCATAGGTCTTGGTATCAAGACCACTGCTCCATAAATTTCCTTAAGAACTGAAGCCATGAAAAAACAAGAGCCATGGGAAGGAGAAAAAAAGAAAAAAAAAAAGCAGTAACAGTTGAGAACAAGAAGTGAAGGCTTGAATCTGCTGCCATTGACCTGAGAGGTAAAACCTCGTTTGATTCCAGCCCCAGCAGGACTGGGTCTGTTTTCTGAGTGCAGTTAAGTTTAAAAATGACTCTGAGCAGCTCTACGATTCTGTGATTCACAATAAAGCAGCAGATAACTATATTACAGTAACGCATAATGGAAGGAAATATTAAGATACTTCTACTCAGCACTAAGGTTCAGATTACATTTAGCTTTTCAAGGGGAAAAAAAAAGCAAAACTCAACGTAATGAAAATGGAGTAATTTGATTTTATGTTTTTCTCCAT
The DNA here is from genome assembly GCA_011075105.1 of Heteronetta atricapilla. Lineage (NCBI taxonomy): Eukaryota > Metazoa > Chordata > Aves > Anseriformes > Anatidae > Heteronetta > Heteronetta atricapilla. The sequence goes on along the minus strand of CM021738.1, from coordinate 3,590,380 downwards.
GGGGAAAGCCTCCCTCCTCATACACGCATGTAATTAGTTTATACTTTGGGACAAGGGGATCAGGAGATGACTCTTTTTTTGTTTTAAGACCTCATCAAGTTACTAATGATACTGAAATTTGAGAATTATATAGAAAAAAAAAAAAAAAACAACTTTACAAGAAAACGTTCTATGTATATTTGTGGTATCGCCAACAAATCTTGTCAGGAAATCACATGCTGCTTGGCCAAATCCCTGAATTTCATGGTTGCTATCCCCACAGCCTAGCCCCTCAAGAAAAAAAGAAAATAAAAAGCTTTTCTGAAGGGAATCGAGACAGCCAGAAGAGATGGTTATAGATGAGGTTTTGGGGAACTTTTGTAGTAAACGAATGTAATTTTATTTTTTTGAAACAGTCACGTACGGAGCTTCCCCATTCGCAACGTTTTAAAAGCACTGCTCTACTTATTTCTAGTTGGAAAGTAGAGTAAAGCATTCTGAGAGGCACGGCGGTGAACAAATGAAAACCATGTTAGCACTACGAGACTTTATCATCAGGTCTCCCTCATGCCACAAAGCTTTCCAACACAGAGCAATGCCATGCGAAATGCAGCTATTCAGCACATACATAACCTTGAAAAAGTTTCCTAGTATTTTAGTTAAGGGAAGAAAAGTCCTCATGCTGCTGAAGTATATCCAAAATCGTTAGAGGGTAGCATTTTTACCCACCAAGCTTTAAAAAAAGGAAAAATAAAAAAGGAAGTAGCAACTTTCGAAGTGGGGGCTTCCTACATAGCCGCAGCAAGCATGAGCAATACAAACTGCATGAATTATTTCTCCAAAGCCCAAAGAGGACAGTATTTTGTGTACAGCTCTGACAAGTGATCCCTTTTCCAGGGTGTTGTTGTAGATAAGGCCCAAGTGCCCTGTAGTTAAATTAAGACGACACAAGAACATGCAGTTCCCCACTACAGTACAAAGACTCACAGCAAAGCACGCAATACTTGGAAACATGCAGCTCCTATGCAAAAGGGTAATTATAACAACTCAAAACTGTCATTTTATACCTGTTATTTGCCCTGGTTTTTGTTTTTTTTGGTAAATCTTGCGAATACAGAAAGAAATTATAGTTATCCCATTAGCACTGTAAACTTATCCATTTTCTAAAGCAATCCAAAGCCATTATGAAGTAGTGTACCCTCCTGGGCATACTTTTACACTTGCATCAAGCATTAGGGCCAAAACAACAATTATTTTCAGACAAACCTACTCTACTTTCTACTTGAAAGAAGCCTTTATAATGAAAATTACCATTACCTGTAGACATGCCTGACCCCCCTACATGTGAATAATACCGTCTAAAACGACTGTTAGAATTGGAGCCTAAGAAATATAAAGTTATCAACAGTTTTTAAAATCACGCAATAAACAAGAAAGATGTAGATCATTTCTCTTTGTTAAATAAAACTTCAGCTACACAGCTTGTTTTACCACTGCTAGCAGACTTGTCTTTCTTCTGGACACAACACAGAATCTGAATACGCATGTAAGTAAATACAGAACTTTGGATGTACAGATTTGGGCACATTGCTCTGAGTAGCCTTTCAGACTGATCATAAATTTTGCACGCTGTATAACCTGTGGTGTACAAATCCATCATTCTCACTGCAGACTGTAAACTAACCAAAGAACACTCAACTTCCTTCTTTCCTGTCTCCCCTTTTTGCATCAAACCATGAAAAACTTACCACACTTCTCCTATACAAATTAAGAAGCCAAAGCAGCTGTGACACAGAAACCCATTCTTTAAAAAGAAAACCCTCTTAAAAACAAAAGCCCAACACCTTTTAACATCTGAAGCCTGAACAGCAAAAGCAGGTATTTTTAATGGAATGCTGTCCTAGGCAGTTGTTGCGCTCTCTCCTGAGTGAAGTGCTCTGACTGGAAACACCTTCAATGCACACTGCAGCTCTCAGCTGCTCTGTGAAAGGGGTTTGACCAACTTGGAAACAACTTGCGTATCTTTCTGGCCTGCCTTACGGCTGACATGACTGGAGAGTTGCAACTACCTTAACATAGCATATTCGTCTTCCTAAGAGCTTCATAGAGACTACCTAGCAAGAGGGAACATACCTGCTCGTTACCTCGAAGATGACTTCCATAGATAAGTTATGCCTGCACGCTCAGAAGGGCAAGACAATCAAATCTTAAATCCTGCAGAAAATGCCTTCTCATCGAGGAAAGTTCTTCTCTAGCTTATTGCTTAGTGATTTTTTCTGAGCCACAAACATTAGTTAATTGTAGTGAGGTTCTAACAAAAATAAGCCATTAAGTTGTAAAAGTGTAGTAAGTGGGAACAGCTACCACAAAGATCCCCTTGTGCCAGGCTGCGTATCTTGGTATTTATAGCTTGACCACAAATGCAAGTGTGGTGAGTCTTGAGTTTAGGTTTTTGTTTTGTGTTTGTTTCAAATCTGCCATGTTTTTGCAGTGTCTATCATGGATTTCTTAAAATTATCTGACTAGTACCTACTTATTAGAAGGTCCTCAAAAAGCCTCAGAATACATAAGCAATATGTCAAATGTTACTCTACCAAGACAAGAACAGAGAAGTGAGGTCAAAGAACCAAATGCTGCTCTTTGTGACAACGATGTATGTCAAGGGAAGCTCCTTGAAAGCTACGACTGACAGAATTTATTGGGCAAGAAATTTTCAAACTTGATTTTCTTTATATTCTACGTTGTTATCCACTTTATTGCATTTGAGTTCAGGCTGATAATGAACTACTCAGCACTTACTCATATAACTAAAGGACAGCAAGAACGTGATTTCATGGTGAGTACAAAGGAGTCTTTCTGCCTGTTTACTTTCTAGTCTGCTTCTTCTTCCAGTCACCCAAGTAATGGGTCACGACCTCCAGTAGAAAAACGACGACTCTGTGCATAACCTGAAATACAGTTCAGCATATACTGAAACGATGGACCTAAGGGTGACTCGATTCTTTAAAACAACCACTTAAACTTTTCTTGTATTTGTAAAAAATCTTTAAGTCAATTAAACTGTCAAAAACCGACACAGGTTAGAGAAAAGAATTAGAGAAAATAATTCAATGGAAGGAAGAAAACCTGTCCTTCTGAGCAACACAGGCTCCTTTGCTCACTGTGTGAGGGACTATGTGAAGGACGGCTGCATGGAGCACTCTTAGGGGATCCTAACTAACAAGCTGACACATGGGCTATGTTCAGGCCACATGCTTACGAACACATGTAACACATACAAGCACGCGTGGTAAAAACAGTTAGAAACATTTTGTAGGCTTAAATCCTTTTCTTGCTGATGCCGAGTTGGTAAGACTTTTTAAGTCTGTTCAAGTTATTTTGGATGGCCATTGCTAACTCTAGCTATTCATTTAGTGTTTCTGGATGAAAATTAACCCTATTAAAATGAAAAGCCACCTCCTATCAACTTAAATGGCTTAACAGGCTCTAAAATCCTAAGCTCCGATTTTGCCCTGCTTTACACTAACGAAAATCCTAAATAATTGCTCTGAAGTCAGTACACAGTCATGGGATAAAGACGAAAAGAGCACCCGGGCCATTTTATTTTACTGCTTAGCCTGGCAGTCGTGTGGCTGACTAGCTCTGGTGTCACAGACAAAGAACGTAACTGCCTTTGGTTCGTGCGCTCATCTGAAACAATGAAAAACCTGAGATATCACATCAGTCTGTGACAAGATCGTATCGTGAAGGTAGGGGTGACTGGTAAGGGTACTGCTGGTTCAGAGTACATTACCAGTGGAAGAGACATCTGGGAAGATTGCAAAGAGACAGAAAGAGATCCTCAAATACCAGGCAAAAGCTCCGAGAGAGAAATTAACCGCTTATTTTTACCACCAATAAGAACCAATTAACCTGACACGCCAACGCGGGGCGAGGGAAGCGCCACAGGCCTTTTTCCTCCCCCCGCCCTCAACCTGCGGCCTCCCCCGGCCACCGAGCGCTGCGAGCCCCCGCCGTCCCCCGGCCCCTCCGGGCGTGGGGGAAGCTCCTGGGGTGCGGCCCGCGGCCGGGCCCGCCGCCAGCCCCGCCGGGCCTCACCGAGCCCCAGTACCGGGATGCCGCGGCCGCTGCGCAGCCGCACCACGGGGCCGCCGGGCGCCTCGGCCTCCCCCGCCGCCGCCATGTCGGGCGCCGGCGGCCTGCGGACTACAACTCCCGGCGGCCTCCGCGGCCGCCCAGCGCCGCAACGCGTGGCGGCGGCGGGAGGCAGAGGGGCCTCGGCGGTGAGCCCCGGCAGGGCGGGCGGGCGGTGACGGGAAAGGCAGGGCCCAGCTCGCGGCCGTTTCACTGCCGCGGCAGGCGACGCTGCGGGCTTGACCTTCCCCCCCCCATCATGCTGTACCTGATCGGGCTGGGCCTGGGGGACGCCGAGGACATCACGGTGAAGGGGCTGGAGGCGGTGCGGCGGTGCCGCAGGGTGTACCTGGAGGCCTACACGTCCGTCCTGCCCGCGGGGCGGGAGGCGCTGGTAGGTCGGCACGGGGGGACGGGGCCGGGGGCTGCACGGCCCGCGGCCGGGCCCTGGGCAGGAATCGGCCCCTGCCCTGAGGGGAGCGGAAATATAAACAAGGCTTCCTTCCTGCGAGCGCCGTGTGGGAGAGAGCAGTCATGAAAATACACGCGTTAGGACTCGTGTCCTCGCGGGTCACAGGCAGATAACGCTTCGTGGTGAAATAGCGCAGAAAGCAGGAGCCCCTGCAGGGTCGGCGTCTTCCCTCCAGAGCCGCCGAGGAGCGCGAGGCAGAGCGCCGCGGCCTGACCCAGCAGCTCGGCGCCACGCGAGGAACCCCCGGGGGCAGGGGAGGGAATGAGCAGAACGTGAAAACCCTCGGGTTGAAATCAGAGGCAGCTCAATGGGACAGAAAGGGAGAAGGAGGAACGATGACAACAGAAATAATATCAGAACGTACAAAGCAAGTGGTGCGCGATGCGGTTGCTCACCGCCCGCTGAGCAACGCCTATCCCATCCCCAAGCAGTGCCCCCTCGCACCCCAGCCACCCCCTGTCACTGTTCAGGGTGACAGCACACGGCATGGGACACCCCTCGGGCCGGTCTGGGTGAGCTGTCCTGCTTCTGTCCCCTCCCGGCTCCTTGGGTTTTCAGAGAAGCTGAAAAGTCCTTGACTTAGTGTAAGCACGGCTCTGCAACGGCTAAAACATCAGTGTTATCAACATTATTCCCATCCTAAATCCAAAATACAGCACCATACCAGCTACTGGGAGGACAATTAACTCTGTCATAGCCAAAATCTGGACACAGAGTAAAATGTTTACAAACCATAACTGACTTGGTGCTATTACGTACATAGAATCATAAAGGTTGGAAAACACCCCCAAGATCATCATGTCCAACCATCCCTCTACCACCAATATCACCCATTAAACCATGCTGCCCAAATTTGCTCAGTACTGTTCAGAATAAAAACTCACTTTCTGGTTTGTGCCCTGGCAAAAAAATAATAATAATAAAAAAATCTAATCATGTAAAGAGCATGTGAAATGAGTGGTGAAGCTTATGGAGACAGATACGTTCAGGATGGTCAGACAGCAGGTTTCTAGCCGTTAGTACTAGGCTGAAGGCTGGACTAGATGATCTTGGAGCTCTTTTCCAACCTGAATGATTCTGTGCTTCTTTTTGTATTCTGATTTTATGAAGCTTTATTACACATGGGAGGTTGATTCTGGAAATAAAGGCATTTAAAACATACAGAGAGTCCCAATGATCAGTGAGCTGCTGAAGAAAAACGAAGGACAGAATCAAATACAAATTTACTCATATATGAGGTAAATTATTTCTTACGGAGGACTGAAAAGGAAGGATTAATATGAAGTTATTCCTTATATGTGGTTAGTTACAATGCACAAAAGACAAAAGCCATAAAACTAGTCTGTAGTATAGGTAGTGTCATATTTTGTCTGGTTTTATGTCAGTATTATAAGTATCCTGAGCAGTTAGGCGTTGACATGGGAGAGGGGATGCCTTGAAATAGGACGACTGGTTGAATTGCTGTGCCTGGAGTCCACCTGGGTAGCTGCGGTGTGTGGGTGTGAATGAGCTACTTTTGGAGCCAAGTCAGTCTTGAAATAATACGTTTGAAAGTAATTCTTGTCCACTCGTGAGCTGCCTAATGGGAAGCCCATGCGTTCTTGCAAGGGGAGGCAGGGATCTCTTAAGACTTGGGTCAAGCAGCTGGGGATGTTAGTCAGGTTCTCCTTTCCAGTGGCCATTGTCCATGTTTCTAAGTAAGTATACTAAGAGAGTGTGCTCCCACTTGTCTTATTTTGGTGTTTCTTATTAATTTCAACTTCTAGGAAAAGTTTTATGGAAAAGAATTGATTTTGGCTGACCGAGAAATGGTGGAACAAGAAGCAGACAGCATTTTAAAAGACGCCGATGTTTGCGATGTCGCTTTTCTTGTTGTTGGTGATCCCTTTGGGTAAGATGAAGCAACATTTTAGTTATTGCTCAAGCTTGATCACTTTCTTCTTTCAAAAGGAAGGGGCTATCCATCCTCCATAGCTCTAATTCTTCATGAAGAAGCTGATTTTCAGACCAGAAGCACTTTTTATGTCTGCGTATATTTTTATTGCATACAAAATACACATGCAGTTGTCCACACTTGTCTTGCTTTGGAGTTTCCCCGCCCAGGAAACATGGATCCGCTGGGATACATAGGTGTTTCCTTCAGCAGTCACAATCTTCATGTTAGCTTTTATAGAAAATATTGTGTTCCAGGTTTTATCTGCTAACAGAAAAGATTCTAGAATATCACATAGAAACGTGCTATGTTTTGAGACGATGTTATTTTACTTGTGATTAGCATTTATAAGCTGCAGCTTTAATTCTTAGCTGTTTTAGAAAGAATACTGACTTGATTGTACAGCACTTAGGCTTTGATATATGCTAGTCTTTAAAATCAGTTAAGTCATTAAAAATGTCCTCTCAGTTTGGTTTGTTAAGCCTTTTGTTTCCATTTCTAATTCCTGCTGAAAGGTACAGTCTTTTACCAGAAGGATCTCCCTTCTGTCTTACCAGTCAGGCATCATCAATCTGTAATGTCAAGCCACACAGAAGAGCTTTTAGTCTCCAGCTGGTAATTCAAGATTTTTTTTTTCACAGTGCTACGGGGTACAAGAAAAAAATCAAATCACTGAGCACCCTATTTATGAGTGAAAAAATAGTTTATGAAAAAGAAGAGCAGTGTACACACCTGTCAAAAGCAGATAATGTATGTAAACACAGGTTGAAGGGAATTGACAAGAGAATATTATATTAAATTATATTATATTATAATATTATTATATTATATTAGGGGCAGATGATGCTGTATTTCAGAACTATTATTTATACTTTTAGTGCATATTAACATTAATATTAGGATTCATGTAGAGTGTAGAGCCACATTACCTGTACCCTTGTGCTGTGATCCAGGGACTGATGTAAGGGCGCAACATAAACCCTCTACATCTATTGAATTATAATTGCTACTTGTAAGCAGCTTCCCAATCTGCCTCAAGTGTCAGTGATTTCAGCGATGAAATATTGCAGTTCTGATCAGCTATAACATACTACATCACTGTAGAAAACAACCCTTTTTTAGAATGAGTTGCTACAGTCTAAACATTTGTGTTCTTAGTTCTTTGTATCACAGTTAGAACTATTCCTCTGCCTATGTAGAGCCCTGAGGATTTAGGGCTTTCAGAGGTTTTTTTGGAAAGGATGCTGAATGTTTCCATCCTAAGAGAAGCCCCATGAGAGCTGGATAAAAGCTGCGTGACGGCAGCTGATCTTAGAGTTTCAGGTATGCTTGCCAGCAAGAAGAGTACTTGGCAGTCTTAGGAACCCTCAGGTATAAGTGGTAAATGGTGAAGGTGATGAAACAAATTGTGCCCGTTTTAAAGTTCTCCCTGTTGCTCACTGCGTTTCCTCTGCAGACCCAGATAAAACCATGGACGTGCTAGCAGGAGTCTGACAATTTTCATATTGCATTGGAAAGTCCACCTTCATCTAGCCTGTGCTAATATTTGTATCATTAGTACCCACAAAAAGTCTGAAGTTCAGTATCAGTGACAGAAAATACACCAGCATAGCCGTGGGCGCAAAGGGCTGAATCCATCAAGCTTTTGCACGTATTGCTGAGTGCTCGTGAGGGCACTTCTGCTTTTAGCTACAGTCATTACGGACAGATCTACTGGGAGAAAAGTCTGGCAGGAGCAAATTTCAGTGAATAAAGCCAGCTGATCCCTTGCTCATTTGATTTCCTAAATTCAGATTCCTCTATTAATTTCTCTGACAGTGAAATTGATTTATTTATTTTTTTTAATGATTCATTCTACAGCCTTAACAGCTGCTGCCACATTTGTGTTCCTGTCTGAAGCACCTGGTCTGCTGTTGGTGCTGGTCAGACACTAAGTGTGGAAATTACCACACTGATAATGGGGGAAATTCTCTCAGAGCAACCGAACGTGGCCAGGGTGAAAGCAGTTTTCCTATTTTATTATTCTGATCAGCATATGCAATTTCTTTCCTTGGAATGCCCAGAAACACGTGCTACATCTTTGGGATGAGATGGCTAAAGTCATTGCTTAAATTTAGGCAGGGGTAGGTACATTTTCCTATTTCACATGGAAAATGGAGTGCCGAGCATGTGCTTAAACACATGGGCAAGCAAAACATTTAAAAATTGTCACAGTTCAAAAATAAGATTAGCTGGATCTACATTTACTTACCATTTTAGAAGGACCTTAGTCCTAATCTTGTTATTTTTGAGCCCAGTGATTCTTGCTCCAGTCACTGTAAGGTGGGGTTTTTTTGAGCATTATGCACCTAAAAGCCAAATTTAGCTCAGTTCTAAACTTAGCTTGATTTTTCTTAGTTACTTCAGAATAAACTTGACCACTCAAGCCTAGGCATTGTTAGTTTGAGTCATCAAGCTTAAATGTTCATAAAAGTCCATTCAGCGTAAGGGTGTTTTTTCCAAGTACCGAACACGGTTAGTTCACCTCAGTCTGCTCCAAGTTCTTGTTCGAGAGAGTTGCTTTCCTAGCATTTCCTAGACGAGAGGAGGTCTGCCTGTGCAGTGAGTAAGGAAATGCTGGTGTTTGGCTGAAGCCTATGCCAAACAGAGCTGAATTTCACAGCCCAACAGATGTCTAGCAGGCACCTGCAGAAGACAAAGGACAAATAGAACTTTCCTTTTCACGCAGTTGCCAAAGCTGCTTTAAAAAGGAACAATTGTGCTAGTGTTAGAGTTTTAATGATGCCCGAAAGAATGGTAGCACACTGAGGCTTTTGGTATTTCAGCTGGGGAAGGCAGCGTGTGGAAACCTTATTGGGGTTTTTACTTTCCTGTAACAATTAGTCAAGTTGTTGTTGCCCTTTTGGCACCTATGCATTTCCCTATTTGTGAAGGCTTTAATTTTACTTCCAAAGCAAACTATAACGGTAGTAATACTTCGTCACTGTATCTTTTCAATCCTTAATCCCTTTCCCTTCTTATCACAGGGCCACGACACACAGTGATTTAGTACTACGTGCAGTAAACTTGGGGATTCCGTACAGGGTCATTCACAATGCTTCAATAATGAATGCAGTAGGATGCTGTGGTTTACAGGTAACATGTTTGTATATGTGGTATTCCACAAGTGCTAAACATAGAATTACTGAGCTCCAGTATTGCTGTAAGCAGTGCATGTTGCAATCCAAAGTCTGAAGATCTGTAGCAATTGTACAGTTCTGTTGGCAGAATTTGTTAACACTTCCTTTTCAGCATTCTACATGTCAGCAAAAGTCCCTTTTGATGAGCCCATGTGTAAGTTAATAGTAGTACTTTTGTTCTTCTCTGCTCTCTAACTTCCCTCTGCCTCAAAAAGCTTCGGTATTTAAGTTATTTTACAGATAATGCTTTGCTCATACCGGCTTCCGTGCATTACTGATGGTCACCTGATAAGTTTATTCTTAAATTAGGTTGTTAAACCCACTGTGGAGTATGCTGGTCTTGTAATAAAAGGAATGTATGCACAAGCCTACGTGCCCAACTTGGATTGTAACTAACTCCAACATCTTATATATGATGCATTCCTTCTCTCCCAGGTTGACCAGCCTTCACTTCCTGTCCATCTGCTGAGAAAGAAGGGATTTGCCTAGCCAAGGAGACAGTTTTTTGTGCTTCTTGCATAGCTAAAAAAGGTCTACTATCCCCAAGAAATATTTCACTATTTCTTTTTACATGCATACAGGTCCTTTATTTACTTTTCCTGCATGAAGAATGCTGTGTCAGAGTATGTTTCATTACTAATCCCATACAGATTAGTTGAAGCATCCCTCTTGTTTTCATTCGTTTCTTTAACGTGGAACCTGCCCTCTCAGGGTTCAGAACGGTTCCCCATGTCTGCAACACCCTAAACAAAGGTCCCACTTTACCAAGACTATAAGAAAGCACAGGAATGTAAGCGTGCTACCGGGAGCAGTTGAGCATTTGAATAAGTTTTCATCATTGCAGGAGGAAGCATTCCTTCCTAGCGTAACAGAACAGACACCATTTTTTGTTTCAGTAAACCAATGCCTTCAGATTTACACTGGCAAACTTCAATAGCCATATTTCTGTGCTGCCCAACAGCAGCACATCTATTGCAATGAACTGGGTGCTGTGATCACCTCTGAATGGTTTAGAAACGTGAGAACCCTGTCTGATGTGACAGCTCAGTGAGGCTGCGTTGACACGTATTCTGAGATCGTGCTCATATGAAAGGGAATGCAGGACAGGATTGTCACATTCTCTGTAATTCTTCCTGTGGGCACTTTCTAAGTGACACCTGCCTATTGCTATAAGACTCAGGCAACATTATCTTTTAGGAAGGAAATAGGTTCCATGATGTCTAAAATCTATGTCCGTAGCAGACAGATGGCAGCTATCGCATGACTGCACTTAGTGGGGCCGATAACACGGGACTTGAGGCTGGGGCTCACTCTTTCCCCTTTGGCCTCACAGTGGTGCAGAGTTTGCTTCTGCAGTTGAACTGTTGACAGGTAGTTTTTGCTACCCACTACCGTCCTACTCTTCTGTTTTTGCTCACTAGGAAAGAAGATGCAAGGCTCATGCTCCCCAAAAGTACAGATGGCTAAGTTTTCTGAAAGTCTGCTTCCTCTGTAACTCCTGCTAGGCATAGGAATGAAGACTATCGAGCTTCTAGGTTAAGTGGAAAAAGAAAAAAATAAATAAAGAAAACTGGGAATATATTACACTCCTATGTTTTTTTCACATATACAGAGTTTTGGAGATTAGCTTACTGTTTCCTTATCCCGTACTAAAAGGAACAGAGCACGAAGGAAATGTGATGTTATTCATTCTGGCAATAGTCTCCTTTTCCGCTCTGGCTGGGGAGGGACTGCCTTCTCATAAGTCAACATTCCCCTTGTTGTAAAAATGCATTTTAGGAAATAGTGATCATGCTGTGTTACCGGACAGGACCGTAACCAACTAGACATTTAACTCTTCCTTGTACCTCAAAGGCACAAACAGCAAGTGAGGGGTATCGTACAAAAAAAAAAGAAAAAGAAAACATACAAAAAACAGCTGGTGGTTTAATTTGAGTTGTGGTGGAGGTTTGTAATTTCTTTCAACAGTCTTTACTTCTTTCTGTTCATGGTGATCTCCTGCTGATCTCCTGCCATCAATTTACTTTTGGAGTTAGCATGTTTCAACTTGCAATGTTGCTGTCAAGTGTAACAGGGATTCCTCTTTTGCTTCACCACAGAAAAGGCTTGGCTTTTTTTCTCGTTTTAATCTGATTGTGATACAAAACCTCTTTCTTTCTTACTAGAGAAAAACAGGAAACACCTTTATACGCCGTTCTGAAAGCCATGTGCATAGTGAGCTGTAACTGCTGATTAGGCCTTAGTAAAATGCAGCTACAGCCCAGCCTGTTCACAAAAGAACATGTCGCTTGTCACCGGGGATGTTTCTACGTAGCCAACAACATTCTGGCAGTCGGGCAGTTTTCCTGTACAATAGTTACTGAAGTAACTGAAGTAAGCTTTGTGATTCTGTATATCAGAAGTCTTGTGCAGCAATCTCTGCACATATGTAAACAGTATCTATGAATTTTAGCTAAGTTCAGAGCATGAGAAGTGTTTTTTTCCACAAAGAGCAGAAACATATTTCTTGCCAACTTGTGAAGGGTGAATGCATTTTTTTCTAAAAAAAAAAAAAAAAAAAAAAATAATAATTCATCAACCTCCCTTGCCCATTTAACTAACAATTAGTGGAGCTGTTTTTAAGACTGTACAGGCTAGGATTTTCATAAATAATTGAGATTTTTAGTTTTGAAAGTTAAACTTTCCAAACTTCTGGGATGATCTCAGAGATTGATACAGCGTGCTGTAGCTCTTGAAACCAGGGGACTAATACTTAAGTCAGTATCAGGCAGAGTGTTAGACTGGGCATAAGGTTCTGTATCTTGCTGTGACTCCCCTTTTACACTGTTCTTGCTGTGCTTCATTGTCCCTTTTTTCCAAGTCTAAAGAACATCTTTTCCTTCCAAAACAAAACAGAAGGTGAAGTGGGGGACGAAACAAGGAAAAGTGCCTCTTTGTGAATGCCTCTTAGCGCGTTCTGTGAAGGTTCACCTCTCTTGCCGGGAGTTTGGCACGCAAGTACGTTGATCACTGTGACTCCTGTTATAGTGGAGAATGAGCACCAGGGAGAAGAGTCACACAGTTGACTACGCACACTGCCAGGGGAGTCAGAGCTGGGACAGAAGCCTTCAAGGGAAGGCTGAAATTCTCAGAGGGCACTTCTAGTAGGTGGTAGCTAATAGGGCATGTCAGCTGTGCTTGTCAACAGCTGCACCATAGTGCTGTGACTTTTAAAGCTTAGCATTTAGGTGACAGGCTTACCTCTGGTTTACCACTGCTCTGCTGCCCAATGGTCATCTTGATGCTGCCTCAGCCCTATCTGGTGAGGATTCAGCATTGGAAGTGGAGAACGAAGGGAAGAGTCTAACCTGACTTCCAGGGCTTTATCTATACCCACACTCAGTTTTCAGAATAAGTGTTGACTGCTAAGGCTTTTAGCCCTAGAATAAAGAGACAGATATATTCAAAAGGAAAACAACAACAAAATTCTAATTTATGCCTCTTTCCTTCCTAATCTGTATGACATCTGGATGAGTTTGAGAGGGTCACTGACTAGAATGGCCAGAGTGGAGCTCTCAGGATAGAATTCATCCTGACCCAGTTCCGACAGGTCTGTGTTAGAGGGGCAGTATGGATGGGCAAGCACTTGAGGAAAATGCATCATTCTGAACTGGGACGCACGTGAAGGGATGATGCAGCTTGAAATGGCTTGAAATAATGGTGTTACGATTGAAAACAAAACAGAAAAAAAAAAAACACAAAGAACTAGGGTGCAAAGCTGGAAGCAAGCCATGGGGATGAGACAAACAACTGAAGTAAGGAGTTGGAAGAAAAGTACAGGAAAAGAAAAGACAAAAGAAGCAAAAAAGGATTTTCCAAGAGCTTGAAAATAGCTAGAATAGAATATGGTGAGCAGGTTCTAGCTCCAGCAAACACACCAATTAGCTAATCCTGCTAGTTAGCTGAAACGGCATACAGCCTTTGTGCTGCCCAAAATCTCTGCCCGACCGGAAAGCAGATTATTATCCTGCTCGTATTATCGAAACACAGTGAATGATCTGGACTGCCTCAAGAACTTTAAGTGATGTGTTCTTAATTTAACCTTAGCAATAAATAACAGTTCTACTTTTACACCTTTAATCTAAAGTCTTTGCGGAAGGAAGGAGTTACACCTCTTTCATTTGTAGAAAGAGCACCGTTGTATTTTCTAGGCTTTCAGTTATCATCTTTGCAACTGGTTCCATTTATTTCTTCGTTTTAGTAAAGAGCTGTAGATCCAGAGGAAGAGCCACTCATTTCTGGGAGACTGGTGCTGCTAGTTTTGTGAGCATTTATTTTAATATTTTGGTGGGATAGTTAGTTAAAAACATGTCATAGCAAAGACCTGCCTTTCTTTTGAGACATACCCACTTTCCACCTGAATGGCTTCGGAACAAACATCTGCGTGTCCCCTTGTCTCCTTCGGTGACTCATCCTCATGATCTTTTTTGTTTGCAGTCCACCTAGTCCTTGTAACACAATTACAGCTGCAAAGTAGTTTTGCCTTTTAGCTACTAGCTGTTCATTTAAACACAAAAGCAATGCTTGCTATGTTATCTTTGAGTCTTTGCTAAGGAGGTGAGTAAACCCTGGCAAGCAGACAAGTGTTACTGATAGATAGGGAGGCTGGAGGGTGCTGTCACAGCTTGCCATGGTCATAGTCAAATAGAAAACCTGTAGTAGTTGCGGGAGCGGAACCTGAGTTCCACCTCCACCCTCTCTGTGCGTCTTAACCTTTCAAAAATACTCTTTGCTCTAATAGGAGGGGCTCTAAGCAAATGTGTTTTTTTATTATTATTATTCACTGACAGTTAAAATAAACTGTTTTCTACCACTAGTTGTTTTTGTCTCTGGCTATCTGCCTCTAAGCCTTTTACACGTTGGCAGCTGCTGCTCAAACCACCTAAGTGGTAAATCAGTGTTAGTTACACTAGCTTATTACTCATATTTGCTGGGCAACTTTGTGCCATTTGTCACCAGGAAATACAGCCCAGAAACATCTATTTACTCCCACCAGACTTCTGTCTCCATTTAGTTGTCTCTGTCTCAGATGAGTAACCCAAGCGAGTAGGGTGGGAAGGTTTGATACCACTGGGAAGTCTAACAAGCTTACCAAAGATAAAGGGACGTTACCTTGGCGGGAAGATGCTGTCCTGTTCAGGTTTGCTTGAAGTTTTGAAGTCTTTTGATAGTTGAATTTTGTTCTTGTAGAGTAGCTGTTTCTTAGGCACTGATAGAGGAGACAGCTAAGAGGAAAAAGGTGTTCTTCCCTTTATCTGCTTTATGTGATTAGTCTCAGCTGCCTTCTGAAGACTGCAATCATGTGGAGGGGGCTTCCATCAGCCAAACACCTTTTTCTTCACAGTTCCCTTGCTGACATGTATGAAGGGGACTGGAGGTTCTTGGGACAGCCAAGCCCATCTGTGGGCCTCGTGGGTAGCACGAGGAGTTGCAGCTCTATGTATGTTAACTGTAAAAAGCATCCCACTTCACATGAACCTTCTCATGGGATGGATTCAGAGTTGTTAAAAGTCCACAGAACTAAATAAGATGGCATAAACAGCCAGGCCTAGTCCTGTGGCTGTTTATTATGACCAATACCAAACAAAAATGAAGTTTGTCTGATTCCTGCTACCTTTTTGTTGATGATTGTCCTTCCTAGTCTGTTCTCTGGCAACAGCATATGCTACATGGCACAGTAAGAACCTTTTAGTACGGTGCGTGTGGTGTGGAGGGTTGATAACCACTCGTGGAGGGTAAAGGGAAAAAGTCTGACTTGTTAGGTTCCTTTTTTTGAGGGTGAATATTACCTGGCATCACACCAAAACTCTTACGACAAGGGTAAACAACACGTGCCTTAGATTTGCAGTGTAAATTCAGTGGGTTTTATCAAGAAGCCGCCTGGGATGATGCAAGGTGCTATACAGCTCCAGATTCCACTGGGGAATAGTCTCTGCGTGTCTGTCAGCAGGCCGCGATCAGGCTCTGTAGTATATTCATTTGCAGAACGGTCCTGTCCTGTCAAAGCTATCTGCAGTGTAACATCTGAGTACCCTCACAGTCCTATGGGCTTTGTGGGGATTTGTGTGGGTTACATTTGTGCTGAAAAATGTAATGACAAGGCTCCCTTTTAGTTTCCTCCCCTGTCACGTTTCCACTTCTGAAGCTGTTCTGAAGTTTTAGGAGAGGAGGTAGGCTGTTAAGTGAAGAATTGCTTTCTCATCATTGCAGCTGATACAGCAGTAATTCTGGGGGAGATCCTGTAAAAATAAATGTCTGCGTTTTGAAATGTTTACTTTGTGGTTTCTCGCAGCTGTTGTCCTACTGCCCTTTAATATCATCTTGCACCGTCTCTCCTGCTTGCTTTTAGTACATTTTAGAGGCGATGGGGGAATCTTCCGTTTTTAATTTCCCTATTTAGTCTCAGCTTGTTCCTTCTTCTCAGGATTTTTTTTTGGGGGGGGGATTGTTCAGCCTGGAGAAGAGGAGGCTCAGGGGCGACCTTATCGCTCTCTACAGGTACCTCAAAGGAGGCTGTAGCGAGGAGGGGTTGGTCTGTTCTCCCACGTGCCTGGTGACAGGACGAGGGGGAATGGGCTTAAGTTGTGCCAGGGGAGGTTTAGGTTGGATGTTAGGAAGAACTTCTTTACCGAAAGGGTTGTTAGGCACTGGAACGGGCTGCCCAGGGAAGTGGTGGAGTCACCATCCCTGGAGGTCTTTAAAAGACGTTTAGATGTAGAGCTTAGGGATATGGTTTAGTGGGGACTGTTAGTGTTAGGTCAGAGGTTGGACTCGGTGATCTTGAGGTCTCTTCCAACCTAGAAAATTCTGTGATTCTGTGATTCATGCTCTGTATTTCTGTGGTGATTATTGACATCAGTATTTTTAGTGAGGTCTGTCGATCTGGACAGCTTCAAGTTGCTGATGTCATTCACACCGGTCATTATTGAAGTTGCTCGTTAGTTTCATTGAAATCCTGGTTGCAGGCAGACCAGCCCAGCTGAGGTCATGGTACAGCACTTTTTCTTCCAGTTTGTTCTGTGAAACAAATCACAACTTGCAATCAATGCCGCTTACACAAACAAGTAAGAAGTACTGTTAGTAGAAGGGTTAGAAATCCTAATGGAAAGCAGACAGGCACTTCAGTACCAAAAGCTGCCTGATGTTCTTTCGTGTTCTGTGTGTTAACAAAATAGAAAGTTATAGCTTGTTCTGAGCCGATGCAAATGTGAATTGAAGAACAGCTTTCTCCAGTATTTTGTGAGAGGCAGAAAACGCAGCAGACAGAGCCTTGCCTGGGAGTAGAGAGGTCTGGCTTCCCTTCCTGACCTTAGCCGGCTGCATTGCAAAAGTTAAGCACACAAAGCTTTGCTTAAGGCAGTTACTGCTTGGGCAGGGGGAGGGGTATTTCCAAAGACAGGTCTTTCAAAACGAGCTTTTGAAATTCTTCTGTGAATATTTTGAGCATTAGGGAGAAGGTAAAAACACAGCAGTTTCCAAGCTGAGAGCACCAAGTGTCTGTCCAGCCAGTTCACTGAGCCCCTTAGAAATTGGGGCCCTTGTGTGCTTGAGCAGAACGTGGGCACTGTAACCAATATGAGGATTTTTGTGGAAGTGCCATGCTGGAAGTGTTTCAGCATGTCCAGAACAAACGCTGCCCACTCCTGAGCCCCAGCTGTTTGATGTCGAGTGCAGCACGCATCTGCTGTTGCCCATCTTTAAAGTTGTGCCAGCAACCATGCAACACGATTGTTTCACAGAAAATACGACACGGAGCTGTTGTTTGTTGTCACATTAAACTTCTTAACAATCTCAGAGCACGCTGATAATCCCTAGCTGTGTTACAATACACGTGGGCTGACAAACGTGTGTCACAGTTGTTTCCCAGTGACAAACCTGCAACCTGGAAGTTGGGGCCCCTATTCTGCATCGTCTGTGGTTTGTGGAAAGGCTCATTTTTAATGTCAGTGGGTTCTGGCTCTAGTGCCCAGTCACCTGCTGCGTCCCTTGCTGCGATCTGTAACTGCTGAGTCCTCAGGATAACCGTGGACTTTGGGGTATTTACTGCTCTCTCTGCAGCAAGGTGACTTTGAAGTCCAAGACTTTGAGCGAGATTTCCAGAGGGAAGAGTTAGCATGCAGCACACAAAGCTGTATCAGGAACTGATGGACTCTGCATAGGTACATGGACAGAAAGTCAAAAGTTTGTGTTCTGATACAGTTACGTGTTGCATCTTCAGAGTAATGCAGGCTTGCTCTAGGGGAAGAACAGCACCTCCGTCTAGCTAAGTTTTGCATGTCTGCAGAGATCAGATGGTAGATGAGAAAGAAATTTTTGTCTATATAATTGCTCGTATGGTGATTGGTTACAAGTGGTCAAACACAATCGGAGTATCCATTTATTGCTTCAGTTCCACAGCATTCACAGATTGTATACCAGAAAGTTTCCAAAGTAGTATTTTCTCCTCTTTAAAGTTAAGAAGTATGAATGAATTAGTGCTAGGAAATCTATTATTTAAAAGCTTATTTCATACAAGAGTATGCAGAGTCACTTACATGAGGTTAATGAAACATGGCCCATTCCATCCTGTTTCTGTCAAAGCTACTTCAGTGCTGTCCAGGTGCTGAGAAGTTGTGTAGATTTTTGAAACTACGAATACGTGAAGATATTCTGAAGTTGTTTCTACTGAACAGCTGAGCCATTTTGAACAAAAGTGTTTCAGTATTTCTTTGACAGACTTCAGTTTTAATGCAAAATGTGTTAAACAAGGACGTGCAGTGAGTCCGACAGTGGTAATGCTTATACAAAAAGGACAATTTGCTTTGTGTCGATAAAGGTGATGGACAGTCCTTGTAACGATCAGTGGAAAAGAATATCTAAGAAAAATAACAATCAGAACAGATGTTCTAGGGCATAACAGTTTATATCCAACTTGGTTTTAATATGTGGCAGAGTAGTTTGAAAGATCTGATTCCCAATAAAATACTTGTCATTTATTTATTTCTGCACATCCTTTTGGCAGAGGTGGAAGATTGTCTCCTTCAGGGCATCAGAATACCAGAGGAATTAATTGAGGCGACTTTGTGTGCTGAAGGAGGGCGGCTGCTTTTGGAAAATGCCTGCAGTGGCTTTCAGATGGCAGACAGCAAGCTGGCTTGCCAGGCTGGTACTGTACGCTTCAGCAGGTGGTGGTGGCTGAAGGTATACTGCCACCTCCCCAGCGAGATTTAAAGTTAGCTTTAAGCCATTCAGTTTTAGCTTTAAGCTTTTTACATTTTTAATCTTTTAAGTTTAGCTTTTCTAGCTTTTTCTAGCTTCCCAGGTGCTCTAACAGCGAAGAGGACAAACTCCTTTTTCCAATAGTTTGGCTTCACATTTGGTTCAAAATAGAGCGAGCTTTAGCCACATAGGCAAAACACAGCAGTTTTTTTTTTCCTCCTGATTTTCTTCCTCTAGAATACAGCCTTGAAATAGTTCAAAAGGTACATCAGGAACAATACATTTGGTTCAACCTATATTTAGTTTACTGGAAGAACCTTTAGGTTGTGAAACACGCACTGTGTGTTCTCGTTCTTGTGCTAGGATGAAATATTTAAAAGAGGAAATGTAAATGTTTGTAGTAATCTTCCAGGAATCTTTGAATAAAGGCTGTGTTTATCAGCATAAATAGTTAAAATTTGAGCTCGTAGTCCCTTGGAAGCAAACAACTTTCTGCTTTGATTCAAATTCTGCTTTGCTAGATAGAGTAAGGGAGTTAAAACCACAACCTAATGCCACAGTAGAGGCAGTAGGTAGAGGGGAATCCCCAGATGGCACAGAGCTGCCAGAGCTACTCGTATGTCGGGTCCTCTTTTCTGCTAACAGAGTACACGGTGCCTCCCATAGCAGGCTGGAAAAAGCTGCTCTGCCTTGCAGGTTTAAACAGAAAGTGGGGAGGATGGTCTGTGTGATGACATTTCTCTGGTAGCCTGAGCAGACAGAACATTGGCAAGCTGCAAAATCCATCTTGGTTGGGCCCATTCCAGAGCTGAAGTGACCAAAATTGATGTATGCTTTTGCCCATTTTCATGTTGGTTACAAAAACTTTCAAGCCAAATTCTGCTTTAGGTTACATCTAATTTTTGGTTTTGCATCACTGGAACTGACTGGCAGGAGTATTGCTTCCAGTGTCTCCGCCGAGGTTAGGGACGAACAAAGGCGCTGAGCAGGGCTGACATAGAACCTGCCAGCGCTGTTCTTACCGTGCGTGCACATGAACAGTTGTGCACCTCTCTGCTTCAGGCACAATCTGTCTCCGTCTTCAGGTCTTTGTATCAACTCTCTCCTTAGACTGTAACTGCTTTTGCGTGGCACAGCTTCTGTCTGCAAACTGCTGTTCTAATATAAATCCTACTGCGTCCGTAGAATCAAAGCTTAGGAAAACCTTGCAAGTCTTACAGCTTTACCAGAAGTTGCCTACCTTAACCAAAATAAGAAACAATAAATAAGAGTTTTGGTGCTAATCTTGCAAACTTTTGCCTTTAAGAGGAATTTGCCTTCAGAATTAAGTAACAAAGAATAGAAGGTAGATGGAAAGTACATTGGAAAGGGAAATGCCGCGATAGGTAAAAACGTTACAGCTAGCTTCTTAATCAGCCTTTAGCACGCTTTACTGGTTGGAGAGTAAAAGAGCAACAGACCTATGTTACAAAAAAGAAAAAACAATTCACTAATCACAGATTTTCTTAGAAAGGAGGGAATGGAAAGGAATGCACTAGAAGTAATCAAGAGATAAAGAAGAGTGAGAGCTTTGTTTAATGCAATGTTTTGTTGTGCATTTATGAGAGACCAAACAGGTGTCCCATAGGAGTACTCTGAAAACGATTAAACTTCTCCACTATGCTCAGGACTTCGCAGTGTTGCCAGTTTGTTGTTTTTGTAGGTTTTTTGTGTGCTGTACTACTAGTATTTTTTGATTTGACTGTGGATGTGTGTCACTGGATATGTTTTTTGTTTTTACAGTTGTACAATTTTGGAGAGACGGTTTCTATAGTTTTCTGGACAGATACATGGAAGCCAGAAAGTTTTTTTGACAAGATCAAGAAGAACAGGCAGAATGGAATGCACACACTGTGCTTACTTGGTAAGCAGCAGCTATCCTGGTACCTTAGCTATCGTCATCGCCAGGGCCCAGAGACAACAGTGAAAGGCATGAGATGAAGCCTGTGATTAAACAGAGGTTAGATAACACATCTTAAAAAAATACCAGAATTGGAACTCCAGTGTATGTGTACTTAGAATCAGTTCAGCCACTGTTCATGCTACACTGCCCATGAATTTCTTAATTCCTCTTTAGAATATCTGTAAAAAATTATACCTTTTGTAGAAGTCAGGCAGGAGCAGGAGGCCTCTGTTTGCTATAAAGATCAATGTGATTTTAAGCTAGATCTAGCTCAGGATCCAGGTCAGATTGCAGCGGCTAGCAGCTGTCTTTTATTGACTTAATTAAGTTAGAGCTCCACACATTTGACTTTCAGGGAGGTGAGGTGATACTCCCTTTCCTAATTATCTCATCTGGTGGTGTTTTGGCAAAAGGTGATTGTCATGTGAGAAGCTTCAGTAATGTAAAAATTCTCGCTGACCACAGGTCTGGTACAGTACTGCTCCTGGCTGAGCGCTGTCCTCAGGCTCTCCCATGGTGCTGTCTCCTCTTTATCCCATCCAACAATGCTAGGCTGAAAGCCATTTTCTGAGTAACCTTATTAGTCTAGGTAAATCCTTACAGATGATGGAATTGCCAGCGTATAAACTATGTGGAACTTATATATTTGTATATACTCGTACTTTTCTGTATCAGCTTTCAGACACAGGTGGGAACTCTCAGTACTAAATACATTAATATTTTAAGTAAAAACAAATTCTGCGGTAACTGGAGGAATCCTGAGCAGGAAACAATTTAAATGTGTAAGCATCACTGCACATCAAACTTTCCAATGCCTTGAAAGTTGTTTGTTTTCAGACTTGGCTATATACCAGAATTCTGTTAATTGCTTTAAAGAAGGATGACTTCAAAAGTATCTGAAACAAGGATTATTCCAACTGTAATACACAAAAACCTAAAGACTACTTAGTTTTAGTATCTAATCAATCTACGTATTCCCTTTTTGTGTTTCATTTCTTTATGTGGTAAGAGAGGAAAAATTTGGAAATAGTAAAATCGAATCTCGTGCTTCAGGGACAATCATAGTACCCACCTCTCATTGTAGCTCACAGCTGAAAACTGCTAATTCCTAAGCTAATCGATCCCTCACTACAAATTTGGTTGTTCTGGTCTATTCATTGATTGCTTATCCAGCTAGATTAGATTACCAGGAAAGCAAATAATGATATAAAAGGATCAGTGCTGGCACACTTCTGTTTTCAAAGCAACTTCACTGACAAAAACGCAATTTGGTAAACTGTGCACTAATAATCTTGGAGATTTGCATTTTAAACCACACTCTTCAGAGTTACCTTGATTTAAGGGTTGATCATAAACTTAAGCAATACTTTTAAAATGTATCCAGTTTTCACTGATATTTTTCAGGCATTTGAACGCAGATAACATTTGATGGTCTCTTGGAGAGACTGGGGTCAACTGGAGTTTCATAAAATTGCAGATGTTCAATCTTTCCTGACCTCCTTCCCTGCCTGCCCCCTCCACCCCTTTTCCCATAAGAGAAGATTGTCTAAATTTTGATTGGGACAGGACGGAAGTGCTAACGAAAGCAGGTTCCTGCATGGCAGTGATGTAATCGCTGTCGATCAGTTGTTTGTTTTACCTTCTGTGACCACAACGTGGTCTAGTTTAAGAGTAGTCCCAATACCTTGGTGTGCTAAAACATGCTAGCATTTAGTTTATCCTATGGAAAATAGGCCTGCTGTGTTTATACTTGGTGATTTTTGTTCACTCAGCTACTTCGAAATTTGTTAAACTTACCCTATCTTTAGGTAAAATCACACCCATGAAATCACATTACTTTCATATAGTTACCATATGAAACAATGTAAGCTGTATTCCATTTTCCTGTAATAGCTAAAATGTTGCAATAAAGTTTACAGAATTTTCTAATTAAACTAAGCTGTACGTACACAGAAAGCTGACTGGGAAGCTTGTAGGGAAGCTGTGTTTTACGTTACTTTTTTTTTTCTACAGATATTAAAGTGAAGGAGCAGTCTGTGGAGAATCTAATGAAGTGAGTCACAATTTTGAAAACACATAGAAACATACAGGGTATTTACCAAGTATTTTTTATATAAGAAAAGAAGTTTCTTTACCTGAAGTTTAATACTGAACTTGCTTGTCTTTGGCTGTACTTCTCAGTGGCCGTGGTCTTTTGTTTCTTATAAGGAATAGATTTTTTATCTGTTCATTACAACAGGACCTGGCTTTACTTACAGTAATTGAATGAATCTGCAGCAGAGCATGATCTTAGTTCCTCTGAGAAGCATTAGGTCAGAATGGGGTTAGCTTTCTGCTTGATGGGTCAGGTGGTTTTTTACTGCTGTTCTGTTCCATCCTGAAATAGGTTAATAGCATAAACAGCGTTCTGAATTCACTCTTCCTTACGTTGTCTGGAAACTGAATACATATCACTGTTTGTTAACAGTTAAATAAGCAAAATACAGAAAGTGCTCTTATGTGCATTGAACTACAGCCAAAAAACACTCATCAAACCTTCACCATCTCTGTGCAATCTGTATGTTTTGACAATGGGGAATATAAATAGTTACTTTATGCACATGCTGTAACTCTGGTCTAAATTAACATTTGTGAAATCTCACAGTATCATTGAGGTTTGTTTATTTTGGAATTTCAAAATAAAATCTGTTTGATTGAACCCACAGTTGGCAAAGAAAGAAGCATTTCATTTAAGAATATATCGCTAGTCTGTAATAATCTGTCTACGGGGCATTTGACAGGAAAACAGAAGTTTGCCCTTGAGTTTAAGCCTAATGCATCTTTCAGGAGCAATTGCAAAACCTGCATATTGCTTCCAACAGCTGAATTTGCTTTTAGGATTCAAACAATCTGCCAGCTAGAGGCCCTGCAGTTTCACAGGTGTGATGAGAGCACAAGAGACTTGTGCTCTGTCTTCCTTAAAAATTCCATTCTTGTCTAGAAGGCCCAGCCTGAGAGCCTGGCCTGTTTAAGTTCAATTTGCTAGTTCACAGATTTCATCTGAAATAATCTGTAAGAATGCTGTAAGCCACAATGGAATTGTTTATATGTTAAATTACTCTACTTTTCTGTCCTGGCAGAGGAAGGAAGATTTATGAGCCACCACGCTACATGAGCGTGAACCAAGCAGCAGAACAACTTCTCGCCATTATTCAAAACAGGAGACTCCAAGGAGAAGAACCAGGTACTGTGTTTTTATCTGCTACTCCTCTTCTCACTTCACACTTAGTGATGAGTCCCTGACTCTACTTCC
Organism: Heteronetta atricapilla; assembly: GCA_011075105.1. Taxonomy (NCBI): domain Eukaryota; kingdom Metazoa; phylum Chordata; class Aves; order Anseriformes; family Anatidae; genus Heteronetta; species Heteronetta atricapilla. Next base: position 3,566,212 of record CM021738.1, on the reverse strand, counting down.
TTCCTCATTGTCTTAGCATTCTCTCGATCTGTAGCGGAATTGGGCTTTTAATCCTAATCGTTAGATGAATGTGGCAGAGCTTGAACGCCGTGTAGTTCACTGAGCACAGATGAACACGCACCAGTGGCACCTGGAGATTTAGTCAAAGCCTTGGTTTGGTAGCCCTGTGCTGTTTCTGGCTATCTTTCACTGTGAGCTCTTTGATCAATTTTAGTTGCAGGAGGCTGATACCAGGCACTTTAGATCGGTCAAGCCTCAAAAATCTCAGCTATGCTCTATTTAAATTGGTCACACCATGCTGTACATGAATACCAGTATGAATCTAGTTAGCCCAAAGATGCAGGACTGTGGGTTTGACTCGGAGTACTTAACACTAGTCATGAGCAGACTATGAAAGATATTTACCAAGACCAGAAGTGAAATCAGAGCAGCTATGAAGGTAACTCCCTTGTGTCAGATGAATTTTTATTTTTTTTTGTCTCTATTCCTTTTAAAAGTTTATTTCTGAAATATTTTTAAGATGAAAAGAAAACAATCCTTTCATTTATCCATTATGTAGAATTAATCAGAAGCAGCAGTCTCCTCTAAGTGAATACGATTCCTGAATTAATTTTATTTACTGCTGCTGCCTTCCCACTCTTGCTTATGAACAGCTCTAGGATACAGCTTTGTATTTTCTTTGGAAAGATTTGAACATTCCAGGTACTTTTTCCTCTACAATCTGGCTATCACTCAGTAAATTAACCTTTTTATGGGACAGTTTGAACTGGCTCTCTGAAGAAGTTTTGAGAATCATTTCTTAAATATTCTTTCTTACAGAAATTACTGAAAACACAATTTGTGTTGGACTTGCACGTGTGGGTGCCCAGGATCAGAAGATTGCTTCAGGCACGCTCTATCAGATGTCCACAGTGGATCTAGGTGGTCCGCTACATTCCATGATTGTTACAGGCACTATGCATCCTCTGGAATTAGAGATGCTTAATCTTTTTTCTGTAGATAATTCCAAGATTGAAAATAATGCATTTCAAAGGAACACTTAAATAAAAATAGCAATTTTTTATTTGATCTCTACTTTCCTGACAGCACACTGTTATTTCTCTGAGTATTTAAAGCTTAGATTAAATGCATTTAGGTTGTAGTTAGCTACAGAAGATAACACTACGAACACGGACCTGCTTTAACTTAAGGCTACAAACTGCAAGGTACACCTGCTAGTATCAGTTTTTATCAAGACATCTTCAGAAGCCTCTAAAACCTTTACTTTGTCTAGTTCAGTTCATCAACATCTACATCCATCTTAGGTTGATCACAGGGACAAGGGGGTGCAAGTACAAAACTGAAGAACTGTACCAGATGTCTACGAGGCATCACTTCTTCTGTAAAAACAATCAAGTCTATTACAACAATGCATGCAAATGCATTTTAGATGTTTAAATTTTGCTTTTCAAGTATCTAGAACCTCAGCGGTTTTCTCATCAATAGAGATGATAGCATGCATAACCCTGTTAGGTCTGTATTCATCTTTACACTTGGAAGAATTAATACAGATGAGAATGTTCTTTCTGTCTAAACGAAGAAAACAAGAACTCACCTTCAGGACAGCTGGTGAAACAGGGAGAGGCTGCACAGAATTTATTTGGGAATGCTGCAAAGCGAAATAGGTCTGGATTTCTCCATACGTTAATGCTAGCACTGAAGTGCTGGATTCAAACCGCAACAGCCACAGCTGAGTTCGCGTCAGTTCTCAGAAAACAGACTGCAAGAATCCTCTTCAGGGTTAGCTATTGGTGGTTACTATTTCAAGCAGTCACACGTACTGTGAAAAGACAACAAAGCAGACCTGTATGCAGGTTTTTTTTTAAACTGAAGGTTTATTGGAAAGAAATTTGATCCCATATCTTCTCAGCAATATAGGACATTTAACATTTTATATAGACTGTATTCAAGTAGAAAAGATTACATTAAAAATTTCTAATATTGCACTTGGGACAAGTCATGGCTAAGCTACTACATTAGCATTCCAGAACAAAATCATATACAGTCTTCAGAATCTCAGTGAGCTGCCTCATGTTATTATTAAGATTTCTTTACTTTTTTTTTGATATTGTACGATTCAATTTAAGCTCACTGCTAAGAATAATTATTGTAATTGAAAGTTAAAGGCAAGCAATATGCTGTATGCAAGCAGTATGTTTTATGCTACCGGGAATGATTTTGGCAATTTCTTCATTCACATTATTTCACACTTCAGCCAAAATACTGAAGCGATTCATTTAACTGTTAGGCGAGATCCTAGCATACACATGAACAACTTGAATGCTCAAGGGGAGTGAAATACACAAGTCCTTTTACACATGATTTCTGCCAAATTACCACGTAGACAGGAACCTTTTGTGGCTCACTGAAACAGACAAATGGATCGGCCACTACCTGCACATACTGAAGCATGTGGTCTTCACGTGCCTGAGACAAGAGTACCGTAACTGGTACCTTTTCACATTATGGAAGTCTCTGGCCAGTGAAGTCCCAGCGTAGTCACTACAACAAAGCCTGAATGGGGGACAAATCCAGAAGAGAATCCCAAGAAGTCAGGGATAGGAATTTTGGTAGAAGTGTAAAGGATGAATTAACTACTGGATAGGATAAGGGATCTGAGAAATGGGTTACTGAAAAAAAATCCCCTTTACTTACTTTCGTAAACACATGCAAAAGGTATGGGATAGTCAAGAATCAGCAAGTGGCAGTCTGTGGCTGCTGGGGAAAGCAGGACAGGGCTAACTAGTAACAAAGGTGTTCTGATCTGACATTTAAACGATTGTTAAGATCTGTTACATGAGTATTGATTAAGGTTAGAATCTTAGAGAAGCATCAAGGTTTTAGCAACTGAAGTTTGGACTTGGAATGGGACAAAAACCACCACAAAAACTCCACAATTTGATCGCTGTTAAGTATTTAAAGGATGGAAAATTGCAGTTCAGGAGCAGCTGCTCTCACCTTCTATCTTGTTTATATTCCCAAAACAGGTTCACCGACCAACAGTTAGAGATAACCTTTCCTTCCTCTACCTTTAAACCACCTTTCACTACATTAAAAAAAAAGAATGTTTAATGACAGAGGTCTACTAGGAGCAGCAGTTTCAATTTCTATGTAAAAATAGTGTCACCAACTCCTACTGATGATGAGAAACTACAGAAACACCACGTCATCCTTAAGAACGAAGAAGGTGCTGTTTTGATTAGAAGTCTCAGACTTGTACCTATGCTTCCAACGGTAAGTCCTCATAAGCAAAAAAAAATGTCAAAAATGACTGAAATCAATATTGTGTCATTTTTAACCAGTTTATAGGCTTTTGCACTCAATTTCCTATATTGAAAAATTTTGTACCATATGCCTTAGGAAAAAGCCACCCAACTGCCATTTGGGCAGATTCTCAGTTGGAAACAAGTTGTAGCAGTTGGCTTTTCGTTAAGACAACTAAAATAGTGGCCAAACCCAACAACTTGGGCAGCAATACAGTATTTCAGAAATACTCAGCCCCAAAAATACTCTCTATAAAAATCTTTTAAGCCAAATTCTGCTCTTGGATCATGGCAATTATAATGAATTTGGATGATGCTTGCCTTTAAAATGATTTTAGTTGATACCCTCTGGCCTCAGATAGTAACTAACTACAACAGCAAGGAATTATGCCATCAACCAAACAGCAGCAGTCTATAGGCAACACCACAAAAAATCAGGTCTCTCAGACCTACGATCACAACCATCTTTTAATTACCTGTTCTGCGGCCATATAGGCAAGTGATATATTAAACCAAAATACTCCAATTTGCTCAACAGATTATTGCACACTACCCTGGCACACGCAACTTTCAGCTGCCATCCTCCACCAGGACCTCCACACTTGGCAGAGCATCTCCAAGGTGAATGGGGAACAAGCCTGCCTGAGGCGCCGGGCAGGAGGCCAGAGGAGATGGATGTGGAACGGTGCAGCTGGCTGAATGGGCGACTGCACCTGCATCCCCAGACCTGAACAGGATTGAAAACTAGCAATACGGATAAAGGAGGATCTGGAGACTGGGAGGGACTAAGTAGTAGTATATGGCTTTTTACTGCACTTTTTCTTTACACCCAACATTCAGTTGCAAGTATAGAAGTACAACCCCAAGCTTTCTACAAAACCAGTGTTAATGTTTCTGTATTTCAGCAGGAGAATTCAGGTACCAACCATCACTTTGGCAAGTAACACTGTTATCACATAAATAGTACCTGAATTTTGATCTCTTTAAGAGCAACAGAGTGAGTGCAAGAAAATTCATCTCTATTGTGAATTCAGAAACGTCAGTGGCAAGCAAGCCATTTACGCAAATGAGCTTTCATTATTTCCCCCAGTGCCTAGCGCTTGATACAAAGCCAGTGCTGTCAGCTTCGTAGCTGATTGCAGTATTACCCTGTATCAGGTGCCAGAAAAAAATACCTAATATCCATACCAGTCACTAGTGGCTATGATTTATCAGACAAATATCTTTCTTCTCACTCCACAATGTTCTGCTTGTAAGATGTCCTCTTGTAACATCTCTCATTACTAAGTTAACTACTACAGCGTAGCGGAATTACCATCTGTAATACCAAGAATAGCAGATTGTCATTGAAAACACCACTCAGATCTGAGAGTGTAAAATGATTATAAATGCTACAATATGTGACTACTAACATTTCTGGAAATGACAGTTTGCTGCACTGAGTATTTTTTTTCCCAAATGAAAAACATACAAGGCTACAGTGAGATAGTTAAAAACATCTGACTTGTCAATCGGGAAAAGCAGAACCCTAAATAGCACGAACAGTGGTCTTTATTTCCAATTTCAGGTGTAACAACCAGGAACACATTTTTAGTATTTGGAAAGGCAAAAGTTATCTCACCACTCACTTTAATAAAAATTATCACAAGCTATTAAAATAAAGGAAATGTAGACTTTCACATAGTTTGTTTTTTTTTTTTGGCCCCGTAATTTGGAAAATAAAAAGCTTCCTGCATGGCTTCCATCACTATCATCTTCCCTCAGCTGCCTGTTGTTTTAGTGACCATGAACATGGGTAGCATTATGTAACATCTCATTACTCTCAACAGTATGAAGAGACTAAGCCTTGGAATTTAATCTAAATCTTGACTAAAATCATTTCCGCAAGATATGTGGAACAAAATATCCAGCTTGTTTGGTAAGAAAGTCTCTTCACAAGGGCTTCGTCTTTTACCTTTAGAATTTTTTCTTGTTTGTTAAGATGCAAGAATAAGGGAAGTCTAACATCTACAGTTATGTAAGTACACTAAAGCGCCACACACGTCACTAGTAAATAATCAGACTGCATACAAGATATATTTGTAAAAGTAATAAAACCCTTTGATGCTTCATATTTATGCTGGCAAATACCTCTCCTGATATAAAAGGCACTTTGAAAACCCAATATGGTTTGGTTCATTAAGTTTGCGAAGTACAAACAATTGTACAAACATACAATTATATTGAAGCATGTCAGCCATCGTGACATTACGTACAAAACAAGTTTCCAATTTTTGATAACACTGGTTTTATGGGAATGAGCAGTGGTTTCAGCAGCTTTTCTGAAGACATTGCAGGGTTTCCAGTACCACCATTTTAGTTTCATATTGGAACAAACGTAGTAAGTAAAAAACCGTCAAAAACTTACAAGTTTAGGGGCCACAAAAAGACAAGACCCAAAGTCCATAACATTCATTCAATATTTACTCCTTAGAAATCCAACTCCATCCATAGCCCAAAGACAGAAATCTATTCAGTCAATTCCAGACCAGTTGTGGAGGCAGGCTCTGTCTCGATAAGTATGTTGTTTTATACCATTACAGTACAGAAAACTTTGGTCCAACAGCAGTTCCAGAAACTCACTACATGGCTGCAACATCGATCTGTACATAAAGCTGTCTTACTCCTGCCTATGGAAAAGAGAAGGAGAGATTAGAAACCACAAAACTCTAACGCCAAGACAATTTGAACGATGGTTCCAAACAAGAGTCCGCACCAGTAAGCTGTCCTACAAGAAAGCCTCAGTATCTTCATTTTCTATAATGCATTCTGTAATACATTCACATCATTTACTGAGATACCTGGTATTTTGCAACCTACCAACTTTTAGGGAGTACCGTAGGAAACAGGTGGTTCTTCACACAGTCAAGAAACTGCCATTGGTAGGCATATTAACACTAGTATTGCCAGATTGCCTTTTCTGATTCATCCTAAATACCTGTCACATTTGATACTGCCCAAATATTCTCCTGTACAAGTGTAACTTCCTGAAAAGTAAGCTGCTTGAAGAGCTGTCAGATTAAAAAGGAGTGAAGTGTAAGAGCATAGCATGGGATTTGTGGTTTGAACCAGCTCTACACTGAGATTCTAGCAAGAATCAACAATGGCTACAATGAATTGACACACTAAAATTACTTTTGGTAGAGGTAAGCACGTTGCACCGAAGTATTCATCTCCTCAAAAATCCTATTAAACTAGGCTTAGTTGGATTTTCTTAGTTTATCAGCATTCAATAGAAAACAACATAAAAAAAATCATTTAGTCATTTATTTAACATCAGTGTCAGGCCAGCATTGTGATGGCCACTGGTTATGCAAGGTGATCTTGAAGCACCAGGCTGAACACTGGGGAAGATTAGACTGTCTTCAGCCACCCTCACCTTCCTTTCAGATGGCTGGTTTTGCCACTCATCTGGACAATTATATCAAGATTGATCAGGGTCAGCATTACCAAGGAGAAAAATCTACTTCCTCGAACTGTTCCTCCATGTATTTCCATAGGTCAGGTACGAACAACAGACCTCGTTCTCCCAATTCCCCTGCCAGACACATGGCTCTGAAACTGCAAAGCTACAAACCATGGAAGAGTGAAAGACTCACTTGGGAAACGCAATGCTTTAGAGACTTGAGATGTAAAATTAGTTTCAAATATACATAATAGAATGCTGTGCATTAACTCAATCACCTCAGAAAACAACTGTTATTTCCATTAAGTGACATTAAAGAATTAATGCAAAAAAGGTCCAGCATTTCTACTTATGCTAAGGCAGTATTTTGAAATCTTTCTACACAGCTGGAGCAAAGCAGCTTTTCACCAGTTATATTGATACCAAAACCAGAAACATTTAATTTTTCTTAATACGAATTACGATGTCACATCATGTGACACATCGTTTATACCTGGATGTGCCATTTTCACTTATGAGAGACATACCTGAGTAAAAATATTGTGAGTCTGGCTTAGAATCCACCTTCCATCAGCATCAGGAGCTACCAGTAATTTCAAAGTCCCTATGTAAACATCAGTACAGAGGGTCCAGAAGTGCGGATCATGTAAACTGTAAACTCCTTGCAACTGCTGCACCTAAAAATAAAAGAAACCTTTTTTTTTCTTAAACTTTTAACAGAAAAAAAATACTGAAGGCAATATGACTTTTTACATCTAGTTCTTCATCCAATTTGTGCTAATTCACTTAAATTCGTTATCTCTGTGATCACGAAGCATTGAGAACAGATACTATGTGTGGGCCAATTTTGTATCTTGCTAATTTACATTCTGCATATATTTTCTTGAAACCATTTCTGAAAACAGTGTCCAAGAAAAAAATCATTTAGTTGAATGCCCTCTCAAATTTAAACTGTGATTTTTGCAAATGTGGGAATTTTCCTATTAAAAATTATAGAGTTTCCAACTATTAATGTATTAATATGCCTAATTCTAACAAAAGTCCTTCAAATGATGTATTGTATTAAATTTGTAAAGGTGCTGTACGTGTTCAGATTGTGACACAGTAAAAGGTAAGTTAGGCAGGAGTACACCAGAAGTCAAATCCAAAGTAACATGCATACACACACACTTTCAACGTTACTGCGCATCACTTCACTAAAGAAAGAACCAGATTTTGAGAGAGACAAACTACTCTGAACTAAACAACAAACCATCGTGCCCCATCAGCACAAATGACTGAGAGGAAAAGCTTCAGGGTCCATTTTTTCTAGAACAACTTACCAAGTTTTAAAATACAGAGTCGAAGCTATATACAATTTAGGATTTCAGAAAGATAAAAATAAACTGCTATCTCCATTTGTCCGATCTAAGGAACCTTTCACAGGCATTACTGGGGAAAAAAATCACAGTATCCTCATATACACCTGAGATTCATTCAGTCAGTGGCTTGATCACATGCAAAATGGCCAAAGTGTAAGAGCTCACCCTCTGATAGCACTGAGGCAGGGCATTTTCCAGAGAAGGAGGAGTTCGCTGCATCAAAATTCCAATGGATTCTTTTAAAAGGGGAACAATACTATAAAGAAAAAAAGGAAGTTAGCTATTTTCTGCAACTTTCAAAAGCGGTAGAACAAATCACAAAATGACATTCCTTAATGCTCTTCCATTTTTCTTTAGTTGTTTCACCCGAAACTGAGAAAGCTGCCATAAAAACCTGCTACAGAAAGTAAAAGGACAGACAAAATTGTAACGGTGTCTGGTTAAAGGCAGTATTACTTCTTCCCAGAGACAATTAGCAAATAATCACAAAATAGCGTTAATTTAATGGGGGGTAAGGAGAATTTGGGATGAAATTTAAGCGCCTTAAACTTATATGACAAAGTAACTGATATGTAGAGCTTCAAACCAAAACCTATTTCAATTGCAATCACAACCAACCAACCATAAAAATATGCAACTGAAACTGGTTTTGCTTTGTGTCTGGTTTGAGGCATATTTTTCTTATGAACTAAGATAATAATGGGGAGCTCATAAAACAAAATTACTATGCACCAGTCCAGCTACAACAAAGTTTTGTCAGAAAGACAGCTTAGCATATTCTTGAAGTGAACTAAGTGTAGGGTCTCATCCAACCTCAAGGATTTAACATTTGGAAGCAGTTAAAGGCTCCCTCCTTACTGCATGGTCTTGTTTAATCAGCAAACTAAAAAGACACTTAATGCCTCTCTCTTTTTAAAGAAGAGAGAACAAAAAACAACAAGGCACCAGGATACCAGTAAGCTACCCTACAGCTACCACTACAAATTTACACTCTTACTATGCATTCGGTATGTTGACTTTAGTAGTAGAGTATCATGCCTGGTTTGGGAGGGCATCCTAAAATTTTCAAGATGGTGACAAACATCTACAGTCCAATACCAAAACTTACATAGGAATCTGATTTCCAGAGCATAACAGTCACCTAACACTCCACAGCAAGAGCAATGATAAATTTAAGAAGCTATAAGCTAAATTTCCATGTTCAACACTCATCACAACTGAAATACACAGAGCGATGGGATGAAAAGCAACCAGAAAGAAATTGAGAGATTGACCGGGCGGGTTGTGAAAGGAAACTGGAAAAGCCTCATTTAAAATCTCATGAAGCAATGAGGAACTCACCGTATGGACCAGCTGTATGTTCACAAGCAGTGAATGCTCTGACCTCACCATTCCTTTCCATTTTTAAACGCATGGTTCCACCCGCACGTGGAAGCGGTGCCAGCTTACACAGCTTCAACTGCTCAGCCCACCCCTCAGCCAGGGTGGGAAGGGGTTAGAGGCCGCACAGCTCTTGTGTAATGAGCCGCTGGGAAAATGAGCGCCCTAAAACTAATTGTCCTTGTAAACAGACCTGTTAGTCCAGCCAAATTCACTGCCTGATCCTTGCCATGTCGCCTCACACAGCTGTGCTGCTACTGAGGAATCATTTCAGAAATAGGAAGAAGCAATTAGAGGCAAGCAGGGGATACTTAAACTGGACCCACTACCAAGTCAAACACTGACAACTATTGCATTGCTACATCTGTCTAAAGGAAGCTTAAGTGGAGTGTTACATTTTATGGACAGTGCATTACAGAAATAGAGAAGAAAAAGGGTCTCTTATCAAGGGATCCATCTCACTAAATAACATCCATGTCCCATCAAAGGGAGCTGGAGCTGTCAATTCATTGCTGAATTGTTTCCGTTTAACTCCCTAGTTAAAAATGCAGCTTCTTAATAAAGAGCTTGAGAGACCAACACATCTAAAAATGTTCCGAATGCAATCTGAACAGAAGATTTTTTGAACACTGACTGCACCCATAAATCCAACAATGCCGCTCTAACATTTGCATCCAAAGGTTTCAAACACACACGCTGCATATTTTTTCCCAGAAGATGGACTAAAAGAACAGAGAATGTAGGAACAAGCCTTTTTAGTGCAATAGACCACTAAGGGGGAAAAAGCATCCATAAAGTCTGACCCGAGCATGTTAGATTTGCATACATTGACATTATTTAATAAAACTGATGCACGTTATCTGATGGAGTAGAAAAAAAATGGCTAGCAGAAGATCTGGAGAGACAGCCTGCAGGAACTTAGAAGTAGCAGGTTGGGGATGTTAACTTAATCCATTCCAAAAGAAGAATTTGGTCAGTGAAACTGGTGATTCATGCTGGACACACGTTGAAAAGAGGAAGTTAGACCCCCATTAGAGAGTTCAGTTTTGCTGAAGCTGTATTTAAACTCAAGATCTGCTTCATTCCGAAGGCCTTTTACCCCCACAGAACGATCTTCTGAGGTTACATCTATGCAATCACCATGATGTGCAGAAGCACCAAGTAGTCTATCTTCTTGCCAGGCAACAGGAAGCAGTTTTAAGCAGTAGTTCAATCAGTAGTTCAAACTCAACTATTATATGAAAAGGTGAATGGTGAAAGACACTCCACTGCACAGGTGGCACAGTTTAGAAGACTGTCTTCCTGCTGACACGGTTTCACTTATTCATGCTTCTGCAATGGCTCTAGAGCAACGCCTTAAGAGAGAAAATTCCTGTTTTCAGGTTCAAAAAATTCAAGTTTTAGGCAATAATGCTGTGTAAATTACACTTTTATCCAGGCTTAAGATGAAACCCAAAAGCAGAGTGTTTAATTAAATGTCAACACCTTAAAAATCCAAATACAGGCAAGTCAGGGAGTTGCTTGAGATGGTACATAAAAGCTGAAACATACACAAGGTCTTATCTTTAACTAGGAAGCTACTTAGCTTTAAATTTATCTTTTGCAAAGCTGAAAAAGCCAAAAGACAACAGCAATGATGTGATAGCTCTCACAAACGCTGTTAGAGCACCTAAGCCCACGCACAGATCTGTGTCCAAAGGGACACTTTCACTCGCAGGGCAGCCTCCCGTTGTAAACCAAACTAACATGACAAGCTATGGAATCCAGTTTTCTGATGCCTTTGACATTCCATTGTTTCGTGCACACTACTGAAGTAGAAAGGCTTTGATTAAAAACTGAAGACCACACAGCACGTTCTTTTCTCAAACACTAACTAAACCCAGCATCATTCAGCACCAGGAGGCACTACGAATGTTAGTTCCCTCTCATCTTTCCACCAGGAAAGAGGATCGTACCAAGCATGCTGAAAGCGTGGTCAGAGATTTTGATGAAACTTCCCCCCACGCCTATATTTTTGATGAGTCATTAGTGAAAATGCATGTAGCTGTTCCTCCAGCAGCTTTTGCACTAGTTCTGCCCCTCCTCCCCCTTTTCTAATTACAAGAGAGCTATCGAGGAAAATAATGCACGATTCTCCCCAAGTGGAGAGCTTTTTCTTGCCTAAGCAGTCTGTAAGCTTTGCTACCTAAGCAGATGAAACTTTACAATTGTCCCTAATTACCAAGCTTTGAATCTAAAATATCCCACTATGACCCAACGCAATGGAACTTGGAAGAGACTAACCCAAAGCAAGACTCAGGATATAAATATATCCTCAACTACAGCCGTGACAGTGAAAGTGACTTGTGTGCAAAATGAGTTAACGGCAAGAAAGCACACCACACTTTCACGTACACTGGTACAGAGGAAGCGAGGGAGGTGTTGAAGCAGATAAAACTCCTTGACATCTGATAAATCCACCCTGCCACTATTACACACTGCTTGATTAACAACAATAAAGTGTGAAGGCATCAGCACCTTGATCAACTTACATCCCATTCAGATAACTCTCATAACCATGCCAGTCCCATCCTGTTTATGCCACTGCTTTTGTGAGCATGCCTAGCAAGACTGGCACTGGCATAAACTTAAACAGCAAGACTGAAAACGACTCGGGGGTAAAGTACCCTTTACAGTTATTGGAGTCGGATCACAAACAGGAAATTCATTTAGAGCCGTCAGCACTGTGTGAAATAAAGAATTCTTGTGAAAGATTTTTGCGGGAGGTAAACAAACACTGCCAGGACCCAAGACCAGCTACAGTTATTCAAATACTGTAGCTGCAAAAATCTACAGCTGGATTTCAAAATCATTTTTCAGCCACCACCCACATCTGCAGTGCCAAGCCTGTCAGCCCGTTTCAGAACTAACTTTCATAAACCTTTTTTAAATTTGGCACTGGCAATTTTAACCACTGTGCAGGCTTTGCTCAAGACAAGGATCCCAAGTTCCGTATTTCCGTCTCCCATCTGAAGCGGTCCGTTCTCACGGAGCCAAGGCTGGCAGCTACTATTGCCCTATGGATGAAGGCAGCACGTGCCATTTAGCAGTTTAAGAGTGAGGATAATCAGCTTAAAACTGCACACAAAAGCATTTACTAATAACTTTCATGTTGTTATGCCCCAAATATTACAAGTATATGCCCCAAACAATCCAGGCACGTCCTCTCCCAAAGCTCTTTCATATTGTATCATACTCAACAACTCCAGACTTTAGGTGAAAATGATGAAACCACAGAAACAACTTCACCAAGTGACTGAAGTAAATTGCCTCATTTCTTTGACCACTTCATGTGCAGTCTACATGTTCTACCCCATCTAGAATCGTACTTAGTCTACAGTACTTTTCTAGAAAGATGTGGCTCTTATCTTGGTTTTGGACAAACTACTTGCTTCATGCTGGAGTTGTGGCTTTTGTCTGATGAATAATTTCGTAGTTGATCAAAACACAAAGATTGCTTCAACATTTTAGAATAACATTTAGAAATCTTAGGCAAGAAAAAGAGCACTTAGTTTTAAATATCAAGAGTGTTTTAGAGACTTGAGAAATCATTCATCTTTGATATTAAGTTATAAAGAAAACATCTGCTAAAAATCTTGAGTGACAACCTGAATAACTATGAAATAGTCAAGCTTTTTTTTTTTTTTTAATAAAAAGTCTTTTAACAAAGTACCAGTTAAACAGACTTGTAAAACCAACATTTCCTGCTTATGATTAATAACTAAATGGACACTTCCATGAGATAGTACACAAAGTAATAGAAGAAATTAATTGGATATTAGCAGTAGTATCTAGGAACACTTTAAGGCTACAATCCCTTCCCCCCCAGCTTCATAGAATTTGCCATTGATTTATGATGCAAAGATTTTTAAAGACTACAGGATATAGCCTTCCTGTTGAGGGACCACAGCACTCTGCTTGTCAAGACTCGACAGAAACTAAAATAGAGAAAAAACAAACTTACTGTAGAAAGTAAAATCATAATGCAATTTGAAAGGGAAAATTATCTGACTTTATGCCTTTGCCTCTCCACATCAGGATAGCAGAATGCAGGCTGTTCTTCTGCCTGCAAAATATTTGATTCTAAAGCAAGGGAAGTAATAAATATTAACCGTCTTTCTAAGGAATCCTACTGAAGATAGGCTTTTACTGGAGCACAGAAGGCCACAGTCCACTAAAGCAGAGCGCTGATCTCACGTCTGTTACAGTCTTGAAAGAGCTACCAAAGTCCTGCTTCTGCTAAGCTTTAGAGAATTGTATTTGTCGGTGAAAGCAACCTCGGGACCATCTCACACCGGATTTTTACTCTGCAGACAGAATGTTCCACACTGACTCACAAGGAGTCAGGCAGAGTCATGTCACCTGAGAGCAGCCTCAGTGAAGGATCAGTGGTTGACAATTTGCACTAATTAGAGATGATGTCTACAGGAAGGCTCGACCATTTGAAATAAAAGCACTGCTTGACTTCCCTGAAGAGCTGTCGATCAACTTCTCGTGCATATGCACGAGACAAAATAGGTTACAAATTAGAGGCTGTCCAGCTGTATATTGCAGAGAGGAGTTCATTAGTCACCCCACAGACACTTCTGTGACTTTTGTTTTTGTTTTGGCAAGCTTTGCCATCATTCAGAAAATGGAATGGTAATGCTAACTCACAGAGAGGTGCCCAACATTAAAGAAAGCAACCGATCAACATAAATTGAACAAATTTCATGTGCATACAAGCTGTCTTAGATTAAGATCAACATTTGCTCTCTACGCTTACATGCATTTGCCTTGACATTTTACTGGCCTTTAGGCACAGCAGCTTCATGGAAGGAAATAAGGACTTGTGTTCTGCTTTTATTCCCACTTTGAATACACAGATATCACGGAAAATAGTTAAAGAAACAACACACAAACAAGCAGCCCCCAAGGTCACAATGAGGTCTCCCTGGAAGCAACTTCAGGAAACAAAGTTTTGTGTTTTTTTTTGTAAAATTTGATACAGAGTTCAGCGAGATACATCTGATGATGGAGAAAAGCACTTGTACTTTAGGCAAGTCAATCCTAAATGCTTGGCATTTGAGAACAAACAACAGAAGGCCAGCACAAGTGCTCAAAGATAGAATTTTGTCCCCTTTCTAATACCACAGACTTCGGTTAGACAGTAAAATTAGTCACAGTTAACTTTCAGGTTATTGATACCCATCAAAGATTAGTCAAGGGAGATACAATTAGCATAACCGCGAAACAGAAAAAATCCTGTCAACATACACCAAAAAATGCGCTTCTGGAAAGAATTCTCCCTCCCATATAACAAGCTGACAGCCAAGAACAAAAGCATTTCCATACAGATTGTGACATTCCAACTGCTTTCTTTTAAAGCTTCAGATTACTAAAAGGTGTAGAAGAGGATCCAAGCTCAAGATTCTGCTTGCCCTAGGAGTTGGACTCAAGGATCCTTATGGGTCCCTTCCACCTCGGGATATTCTGTGATTCTGCTGGTTAACGTTAGCAGCAGTAAGGAGAGCATTGCCTAGCCTAGTGCGCCCGTCAGTAATACAGGTAACGTAGAACCAGAGGTCTACAGAGCTGATTAAATGGAAACGGACAGTTTCATATGCGTGGGTTCATGCAAGACGGCTTTGGAAGATCAACAATTAAATCTAAGTAGTAGTGTATTTTAACCAGTCAGCTAACATAGCCTTGTGAGAAGACACAGTACCCTGGGCTTTTATGTAACCCTACTTGAAATCAGCAAAACTTTATAGTCCCAGCTAGGAGAAAATCCCCAGTCAGCATCAGAATTTTTGAACAATTACTTTATCCGACTAGCTTTTGTATCCCTGACTCAAAACTACACTTGTTTTACTACAGCCACAAAGAATCCAACTTCTTACACACCCATGTATAGGTCCGCTTATTGGTGCACGCATGTACTCCCATTCCACTCCATCTTATGGAAGCTGGTTTAATTAGAAAGAGGGAGATTTTATAGATGTGTGGGCTATTTTTTTCCAAAAAAAAAAAAAAAACCACAAATATTCTTTTTATTCTGGGCCCCTACTGTTGCAACGAAAGATCTCCTTATGATAAAATTTGAAGAAACATTATTTGTAAAAGAACACATTACACACATTGCATAGCGAAGAATATGGTAGAACAAACAATGGTGTTATGACCAGGAGTGTAAATGAAAATTATTAAAAAACACCACAAAGGGGGGCTCAGACTATCAAAATACTGATTTGAAACTCTCAGTCATCTTGATCATCTTCTTTAAGTGTGTTTCAAATTCATTAGTAATCAAGTCTGTTGGGCTGCTTAAAGAACAAAGCCTGCAATTAGTCTTTGCTCTACTGCTGTGCCAGGATGTGTCAAAGAAACAGATTTATTTCTGCTGACTACGATGCAAATGACTGCACTTAGACTTAGTAAAGTAATCCTAGAGATCATTTACAGTGTTTTGGGCCAACAAAATAATTATACAGACCACGTTAAACATTAGGTCTGATATGGGGTCGAAGGACACATCAAGTAGTGGAATTCTCCAGCTGCTTCAGCGTAGAACACAGACCTCCATAGGGCCATCCTAACTATGCTAAGAGACCTATGAATAACTTACAAACTCCTATTATGGAAGCTACAGCCTTCCAAACTCTATGAACAGAACAAAAAATGCTAATTCACATGGTATTTTCTGATCAACACTCCACATGTGCTTTACTGTGCACAAAGGCACACCCTTAAAATACAAAAGGTACAGAAATCAGTGTTCTACTTGACTGTTAACTCATCAATAGCTTCTTTCCCTGTGGCAACCTACACATTTTCTTTCCAATTTTTGGAGATTTTAGTCACAGAATTGGTTTGCTAATAATTTGTCCTTTACAAAATTACAGGATGTTTAAGTAAACCTCTTGAGTGTATATTCTAGTGGTAATTTAATAGTGATTGCTCGTACATGGATTTTTGTGTGCATTTAGTACCTGAAGCATGTTGGCCTGCTCTGATAAATAGGGAGATTCACATCAATAATTCTGCAAATGCTGCCATGCATGTAGTATAAACACGCCATATATGGTGTAAATGTAAGTATGCAGTTAATCAGGTGACTTTCACCGCAGCTGAAGAGACAGAGGTGTTTAGGTATTAGGTTCTAACTCAAGTTGTGGCACTCTGCCCTATGCCACCATTGAAACTGTTGCCAGAAACGCCTCAGTAACAGCATCACCGAACAAAACGTCTGCTTGGCCAATCAAACCCAAACAGAGTCACATTTACACTGATCTTGGTAAGCAACAACAGGGAAAGCACAAAACTACTTGAAGCATTTCCACTAAATCTTAAAAGGAATAAGGATGTATCAGAATATAAATGCACAGGAAAAGACAACTCTCTCAAGAGGAAAAAAAAAGTCTTGATTCATCAGGGATAAGGGCATGTCCTGTGCCAGCAGGCTCAACTCAGCTGCACTGAAGCCATTCTGCTTCATTTGCTGGAGTACATCGGTTTACGTAACAGTGTACTAAATACGGAGAGGAAGAGTTCTACGGTTTGAACCTGAAGGACATTTTTGTAGTATTACACCAACAGGGCTAAAATACTCAGACTTAAAAGCAAAAGCAGTAGCTGAAGAAGAGGAAAAACAAGGTAACATTTCAAAATACACCAGGACAGCTGCACAGAACAGAGGTAACATATCAATCTTGGAATAAAAGCAAGCATTGTAGAGTATTAGCATAACGGATAAGCCTGTTCTTCTGAGCTGTAGTTTGTTCGACTGTAACTAGCATTGAAAATACAAGCAAATAACAGCGATATCAGTACTTACCTTACACCTATAAGTAATGCTATCAGCATTGAACAAATAGGATCTGCTATCATTAGACCATAGTTTTGCATCAATATAGCAGATATTATTACACCGATACTCCCAAGTGTGTCTGCAACAATGTGTAGAAATACCCCTGTAAGAGATTAATTCGTATCAATACAACTTGGTACTCTCACAGCTAAAGGAAATATTTCAAAGACTCAAGAAGAGTTGCAAGAACTAGATAGCATGATTTGTACTTGTTGAATTCTTCATTTTTTGTCAGATACACAAAGCTTTCACAGAGTTTCAACATATCTATAAAATATAAAGCACTTGAAGAAATTGTATTATTTTTGGCACTTAGCATAAAAGGATGTTTCATGGCATGGCTATCAACTTAAGCAGTGATCAACAGATAAAGCTAAATTTCTTCATTCAATACCCACCTGTATTATTCTAAAGAAACTCACGTTCCCCTTACACTTACAATGGTCAGTACTGTATCAGACGATAAAGAATGTTAACAACACATCTGTAAAGCTTTGAAAGATGCTTCCTTGGCAGTATCTTTGAGAAGTTATTTGGCAAAGAGATTTAAGACAAATGATTCTGATAATTATATACTGCAGACATGAATAACTTCACTCTTATTTTGAGACACATTGAGTTGAAAAACAAGTAATTGAGCACTTTGCAGCTAGCCAAAACTTAGTCTTTGGAGCTCTCTGCTGGCAATAATAGGAACAGTCACTCAAACAGCTTTCTGAACACAAATATTGCGACTCCAGTAATAGTCCCCCCTCTGCCCTAAAATAACCCACAACTATAAATCAGCATTCTAGCGATTTTCCTATGTTTTCATTTGCATTGGGTTTAGCTGGCATGGATTTAAACCTCTTCACAGCAGGCCATATGGCACCAGGTATTAGGTTTGTTAAGAAATCACCAGTATTTTTGCTACCACTGAACAGTGCTTGCACAAGCAGTCTCAGGGCCTTCTCTGTTACTCCCTCTGTCCCCAAAGCACGTAGGCTGGGGACAGACATGAGGCTGGGAGGGGACACAGCAGGGACAACTGTCCCAAACTACCAGAAGGATATTCCATTTATTATAAATATTATCATTTAGTATTTATGTTTATTACTGAGCATGATGTTATGGAATAAAACTGAGTCTTTCCAGTAGCTGTTGCTCAGGGTCTGACTGCCTTTGCCACCACTCCCCTCCCCCCGGCCCTTTCACTTTTTAATCTGCCTGTATCTCATCCTAATCTTAGTTCCCATTTATACTCTTCTGACTCTTTCTCTTGTCCCACTGCAGGATGGGGACAAGTGAGCAACAGGTGGTTGCTTATTTGGTGGCCAGGGCCAACCCAGCACAATACTGAAAAGTTGAATATACATATCTAGGTATAAATTGATTTTTTTTTTCCAACTGTGATTCTGTTAAAATGTGTCTTCCATTTGGAAGTCAGTCTTTTCATATCTGTTGTTGAAGTACTGAATATACATAAATATAATGGTGGAAGATATAAACATCGGAAGAGGTTGAAAATGTTCCCTTACAAGGGCTACAAACAAGCCAGAAAACCACCCAAAAAAGAACACAGTATGTACATCTGGCTAAGCCAGATAATTACTTCTTACATTGTACAACTCTTTCGCTCTAACTTTTGAATGCTTAAAAAAAATAAAGCTCAGAACTGACATCATCAGTAGTTTATATGCACTAATGCTCAGGAGATTCTGGACTCCAATCCCCCTTCAAGTGATTACAGCTTGAACAACCATCTTGTTTAAACCAAGTGTAATAGCTTGATGAAATGACGTTTTAATTGCTGAAGGGTTAATGAGCTTATCTATCCATCTGCATTTTTCAAATACAGCCTATCTTAATAATAGCACTTTTTCCACTTTCCAAGGCATACATTTCAATTCAGCATCTTAGGTTTCTGCTTTTAACCACTCTTTCCTAGTTTCTTCTTCTTTGATTTTTCAGCATCATAACAGAAGTTGTATCCCAGCTTTTGGGATCTCCATTTTAAACTGTGTTGCCAAAGCATTACATCTATACTTCAGTGAATGTCTCAATGCCCAGTCATGCACACGGTATGGCACTGGTCTGTTCACATGTGAAATAGGACTTCACAGAATAGCTCCTCTAAGAAGGAGGTAGCATTTACACAGAGGCACCCTCTGAAATAGATGTGCAATGAACACGCACAGGCATACCACAAAAAATTAATAAACCACTACATTTATTCTCATACCTTGTAAGATCTGCTTGCTGGAACCAGTCATCCCTTCAAGAGAATGGTCATCTGTGAAGATAATATTAATATTGGCATATTAACCTACACAAAGATTCCCTCTAGTTGTATATTCAGTTATGGTCTTCCCTTCTGAAATTTCTTGCACAGAAAAGCTGCTCACTATGACTAGGTTTTGCTCTAGCAATGCAATAATTAAGTCTTAAAACATATATTTTTAAAGAAAGCACCGCTTCGCACAATGGTCTTTTATATATATATATATATATATACACACTTATAAATATATATATACACACACACCACAAATATATAAAGACCAACATATGGTTATTTAACAAAAAAGCGAGAAACAGAATCTTTCTAATACTTAGCAAAAGAAGCCATCTCAAGAATACAAGCCATACATACAAGCAAAAAGCGTACCATCAATAAATTTGCTAACAAGGAATATTTCCATCAAGAAAACATTTAAATGTTACGTAAAACAAGACGGATAAGACAGAGAAGGTAAAACTAAGTCAAAAAAATCCTCTCATTCAAGTAGATTAAGGCCTCTGTGGAACAAGTCAGAAAAATCTCTTAAGAAAAAAAACTGTCATAGGATAGCAAATGACTTCTAGTGAGGATAGATAATAGTTTATGCAAGAATCAAGTCATTATACTGAAGAAATGTAGGGAAAATGTGGAGAGAGCAAGGACCACACATGAGAAGGAAGTTAGCAAAGCATCTTAATTTTGTCTGTTAATTTTCATCAAAAACTGAAATAAAGCACTTAGTATATTATTATTATTAAAGAATTATATTGCTATTGCATACACACTCTTATATTTTGCTTGCACATAAAATTGAGGTGAATATTCAAAATATAAAGGTAAATTAAAACTCTTAAAAGCTAACACTGCATAGATCACAAATTAAACAGCATTTAGCAAAATGTTCCACAAAACAGGGCACTGGTGTAGCACACCTCATATTTAATGAAGCTATTTCCTTATTTGCTTACAACAACAAGCTGCCAGCATCTCTCTTCTGTTCAGAAGCATCAGTAACACCACATTTAAATATCCAAGTCAAGACATGGTCTATGACTTTAAGCACTTACCATGACAATAATCCTGACCATGAGAGTGTCCATGGCCATGGCTGTGGTCATGAGTGTGTCCATGTTTATGTTCATGGCTGTGACCATGACCTCTGTGACTGTGTCCGTGGCTGAGACCACCATTAAACAGAGAATGGCTGTGTTCATGCCCTATAAACAAATGAGTATAAATTTAAGTGCCAAACAGAAGTATACTTACATTTGACTCTAAGCTACTTGAAACATTTATCTTTTAGGTAAATCTTTTATCTTTTAGTATCTCAAGGTGGGGCTTTAAATAAATTAGAAAAAAAAATAACACAAGCTGTTTATATCTAAACCTGTGCTGTGTAGCCATATGAAATGCATATCCAATCAGAAAAGTCAAGTTTTTTTTATACATTCCTACTTCTGAAACAAGCTGTGTTATTTTTAACACAACTCAATATGTGCACAAAACTAGATACAAGCACATTAAAACAGCTAAAAATTGAAAAGTGGCTATTATTCATCCATTAAAAATTAAAGCTTAAATTGCTGCTTAAAGTCCATAGACTATTTCATACTACCAGCTTATATGTTAAGCTGAAATAGCCACCAATTAGCTCAGTGGAAAAAAAAAAAGTTTACCATATACATTCAGGCAAATTCTGCATTTAAAGTTCAAAAGACCCTAAGTTGAGAAGTACATGAATCTTCACCCTATAACTACAATCTGATTCAGACATTTTGCTCATAAAGACCCTGCCTAACTCCAGCTTAATTTTGTCCAGTGGATACTCTCCATCTCTCTTCCAATGAGGTGCGGTAGAATTCACGTTCCAGAATGCAGATTCTGAAGTTCCAGGTCTTACAGTTAATGGGTGAGACCTATGTGAGAATACGTGAGTTACAGTAGTAACTAGGGCTGGACATCAACACTGCAACAAGCCCTGTATACATTTGTCCAGGATTGCCACTAAAGAGACCTAAAAATGTAATCCTGGGGCTGTCACTGAAGGACAATAGGGTTCTGGAACACAGTGTGCTAAGAAAGTAAACAGTACGGAAAATTACAGACGTCCTACCAGAACCATGTGAATGCCCATGACCTCCATGTTGAAAAACAAATATTCCTATAAGGTTTACAATGAATCCCAGTATAGAAACCGGAAGAAGTCTCTCATGATGCACATCAGGAGGCTCCAGTGCCCTCTAGGAAAAATCAAAAACAAAACAGACAAAAACAAGAAGCAATCATGATTTTTTTTTTTACAGTCTCATCACATTATTAAGAGGCGCTGAAAAAGGTAGCACAAAAGTGCTTAGACACAGGAGCACTGCCATACAAACAGGTATACACAAAGACATAATTAAGAACTACTCAGGACTTCCAAATTCTGAGATGGTGCACAGACAAATTCTTATTGTCTGAAGCTGAAGTTTTATATATAAAGCTGTGAAAGTATATTAAAATATTCTAAGCAATCTAGCTAGAATTGATTGTAAGATTTCATTTTCCTGTGGGATTCAGCTCTAGAACATGCAAAGTTCTAGCACAGCAAATTAAGTTTGCTGTAAATACATGGACTGCCCCAAAAACAAAACAATTTCCAGGAGTCTAAAAAGCTTTTTCTTTCTTCTTTGGAGAGTGAGGATGAGGGGAATGAAACAACAGATGAGAACAAATTGTGCTTTTGTTTGTTTTCAAACTTTAACATCTATATTGAAAAAGCTTTAGAAAAAAAAAAAATGTAGGACTAACACAATTTGAATCTGAAGTTAAGTGCTGAAGAATGTAAACTGCTACTGAAAGGAGAGGAAAATGTTCAACATTCATCCACAGGGATTGAAGGTACAGGCAACAGAAAAACAACAAAACTTTCAGTAGATGGAAAATTTTGAAGTGACAGGGAGAAAAGAGGTTCTCATCACAAAAACAGGGAATACTTGTATGGGAGCTAAGACCAGCAGGAAGGCAGTGATGTTTTAACATTACCACTGGAAAGGTAAAGAGTATTATTTAATTTTCCTAGTAAGTTTTGTTGCTGTTTCTAGATTTGGACTCAGCTGCTTTTCCCAATATTTTAGGAAATTTCAGCCTGGTTTGTACTGCTTTTGAAGTATTTACAAGATCATTTATGTAGAGGAAATGTTCCTGACAGCTTTCCACAATTCTCTATTAATTAAAAATAAATACATAAACAAAAAGGAATTTATTCTGAGCTAGAAATAAATAAATGGCATCTCACTAATAAGTAAAACTTCATGCAAGCTGATCAGAATTAGTTATCAACTTTACTTTTAATAATACCACACTTCAGTGCAGACAACTTTGATATCTAAACTTTAATCTCAAAATTACCAGCTGCATCATTTTATTAAAAAAATTCAGAACAGTGTCCCTATAAGAGTTCAAAGTATCACCACTTGACATTTGTATCAGACTTGAAGATTTGGAAAGTAATGCTCTTTCTTTGATGAGTTATCCAAACCTCACAGAATGTATTTCCATTTCTTATGATTAACTTCTCTACTCTGTATGACAATCTTTGGCCTTCATTCTTGTCTTCATCTGGCCTTTAACAATGAAAAATAGGGGTCTTTCTATACATACTATACACTGGTTGAAAAAGGTCAGTGTCAAGATAACAGAACCTTTACACACCATCAAAACACTATTTAAGAAGCTAGTACTGATACACTGGGTTTATCTCACAAAACAGCAATTTCAGATGGCCCAATACACTGTTCAGATCCCAGACCTTTAAGGAGTGATTTCAGTAATTTTATCCCCATTAAACTAACTCTACACATAGAAATTTGATACAAATAGAAATGTGAAAATTGATAGCGTAATTTCCATCATTACATACCTCAACACCTTCAGAAAATATGAAGAATGCTGTAAAGATAAGAAATAAACCATTTACAAAGCCAGCAAGTACTTCGGCTCGGACATATCTGCAAGAAACAAGAAGGCAACAGCAGTTATTACCACCTCCATTTAAATATTGAAAATGAAAAGTGAAACTTAGACACTGGAGTACAAATTTCTAGTTCTCAAACAATTGAATTACACAGGGAATTTCCAAATGAGGACAGAGTATATAAGCTACAGAAAATTATATGAAATTCACTGTTTTCTATGTTGACAGAAATTTCACCATTACAGCAAACTTTCACTCAACTTTCATAGGTGTTTTAAAAACCAGCAACTCTGAGATCACTTGGAAGATAACAGTAATAAAACAATGAAGTGATAAGTGGAGCAAGTGAAAGCAAAGCAAGTACAGAGAATTGAGCAAGCAAGACAGTATCTCACAACAACCCCAATCCTTAACCCACCAGTCTAACTTAAGTATTCTACCTTTGTCCACAGACCCAACTGCAAGATCAGCAAGAGCTTGCCTCTGCAGCTATTACCTGACCTGGATGAAAGAAAGCTTTCAATACTTCCCATTTAAGATACTCTGTACTGGAAGTTACGATATAAATGTATATCTAGAAACCATAAAACATGGTACAACTCACATGTTTACTTAAGAATGTTGACGTAAAGTTTTGTTTAATATCAAAATTAGTCATACATTAATTTGTTTCCACTTAAACAGGGGGATTTTTTTGTAAAGGTCTTAAGTAAAAAATAATTATTTCAGCTACTAAATTTCTCCAGTGAAGAAAGAGCCAGGTTAGATTAACATATAATTCCAGTGTAGGAAACACCAGACTTAATATATGGTGGCTGTACTCTAATAAATTGAATGTAAGCTGTTTAAATACTGGGTAGTAATTAAGACAGAACCTGCCTTCATTGCAGTTAGTTCACGGCAAAATCAATTCTTTCTTAGCTGATTTCTAGGTACACCAGAATTTCCACCTTAATTAAACAGTGTTTTGAGTCCCAAACCACACGATCCGTGCTTAGGCAGGACAGCTGAAGCTAAATGCTGACATTCAGGTCAGTAATGCTATGGGGATTGCAGCAACCTGTGTTACAGCTCATTTGCTCTTAATTAATTAGCATCAGAGATGAATAATATTGTATCACCAGTACTGTTTTACAGGCAACAGTGGAACCAAGTTCCCTTGAAACAGAACTCAGCCAGTACAGCTGTGTTAGCAGCAGCCACAGCCAGGACAGACACACCTGCTGCATGCTGCTGGTTCTGCAAGGCATAGGTTATCACCTCAGGTGCAACATCACTGAGACTTGCTCCTTTCAGTGACAACTGTCTGTTCTGAAGAAGGCGTGGAGCACCGCCAGTCCAAGATCCCCTGTAACGTACCTCACTACACCACGCAGGCAAACCCACGCTGCAGTTGGTCTTGGTACACTGGTGCTGCAGACGTGACAAAGCACGGAAGCTTTTTGCTGCCTAACCTGTTTGCACTAGTATTATTGCAGAGATCTTAGAAGTGAAATGCGCTCACCAAAGGCAACACCTTTACATTTTTTCCTGTTCATATTAAAGATTTAAATAGCTCACCCTAAAAAGCATGCTTTCAATATAACTTTTCCTTGCTTTGCAAAAAGAGGCGTTGTGTATACAGTGAAAAATTACCACCTATTTACTGAAATACATTAGAGTAACGGCTTGAAGTCTCTTACCCATATGAGAAAGCATCATTTGACCTCCACTTTGAAATAACGGAAGCTGCTAATCCAGCCAACAGAGCAGTGCAGTCAAAAAACATATGAAAAGAATCTGATATTAAACCTAAACTGGAAAAGAACAACAACAAAAAAAAAAACAAGTTATGCTGTGTATGAGAAAAAAGAGAACATTCAGTCTTGTGACTAGCAAAATACTCTGTCAGCCTCAGGCACGTTTCTGCTAGCAGAAACCCCCACTAGACAGCCATTGGAAGTACACTGACAGAACTGCTTTGGTCAGCCTAGTAAAGGTGCTTTGCAAGACTGCTTAGAGAAAAACCCTCCTAGCATATGATGTGGGGGTGAGGGATGTGGGAGGGTGTTCTGCTGACACAAACCAAAGCCCCTGCAGTAGACACACCCACAGATAACAAATATTTTTAATTCTGTTTAGCAATACCAAGTAATGATAGTGTGGTGGACAAGCCAGGTTCATCCATTTTCTCTGACAGAATTCCCCCACAAGGCACACAGGATTACTGTAACATAAACCCTTAAGTCTATCAAAGAATTGAACTTCTACTTTTTACCACCTCAAATTAGAAAACAGTTTAGAGAACAAAATCTATTTATTTTACATGCTTTCTAAAGATCTGTTTCACCCAGATACAAAGCGTTTTTCTACTCTTTCAGCAAATATTTATGATCTATATGAAACTATTACAGACTTTTGGATCACCTACCATACTATACAACACACAAGACTTATTTTCTTGATGCAATTAAAGTTCACTTTGTCACAGCTCTACTGGTTGTACTTCCTGACAAAAATACCATAACCAGAAAGATGCTGTTAATCAGAACTGTTGTCATGGATATACCCAAGGACTTCAGATATTCAGACCACAATAAAGATTTCAAAAGAAATCAAGGCAATGTCTCAGCAAAGCCTCAACCTAAACAACAGAAGTTTTGAATTGCAAGAAAACTTTCAAATAAATGCAGCTCATTAACGTTATTAGTGATACAAATCCTGACAGCTGCCAGAAAAATATGCCTTCAGTGCGTGGACAGTTCTCAGAATAGAAATTCACTTACGTATTGTGAACAAATCTATGTGTATATATATATAAGTGAAGAACTGTCCATGCGCTATATATATATATATAAAAAAAAAATATCAGGAACAAAACAGTCTGGTTTTCAAGTTACATTAAAGATCTGGTATATCCCAGGAGAGCTTAGTCTAATAGCTGATACAGAATATAGAAACGTTTACCAAGAATTATGATTTAACTAAGTGCCAATTTCAAAATGCTCCACAGGATGAAGAGTTTCTGAGAATGATTATTTCCCTTCCTTTTGCTCTTCTGACAAGTCTGTTGATTCTCCAGTCAGCTTTTCAGGGTAGCTATGACATTTAGGTGCTTAATACCTCCTCTAGGCAACACATCGATGTTTAGAAATTAAGATTTTATCTTTTCAATTCTTTAGCTTTAATCCCCACCCACAGAAAAAGTTTGAGTCCGTTTTCTTTTTAGTTTTCCTTTTTGAAAGAGAAACACCACAGTGACTGAGCTATTTGACTAAAACGTTCACTTCACCTCTCAAATTCAGCTGGTCAGTGGGTAACAACAGGCAACGAGCTGCTAAGGATCATCCCTAGTATGAACCAGAACCACAACAAGGTGCTTCTGCTACAAGTCGCAAAGCCTTACAGAAGATATATCCATACTGGATAGAAGGACAGATCACCAGCACAGCACGGTGCTGGGATGTGCTATTTCAGAAAGCATACAAAAGAAGGTAAGGTTCCTCAGTGACCATATAAGCAAATTTGGCTAGAAAAGTGCACACATACAAGCTGTATTTAAATACTGGCCCCATGTAAGTTTATAAAAGTAGTATTTTACACATAGTTAAAAAAAATGGGTTTAAAGATATTGCTGAATATATATTATATGCAGCGTATATATAAGTTAACTAGAACTGTTCTGGTGAAGACTACTGTTAACACCATTTACAAAAGCAATATTCCCAAATGCATTTTCAAATGTGATACTTTGGAAGAGTTTTCACACACACAGATAATTTTAATGTCTACAGAAAAAAAAAATGATTCAACCATGATTAACATTTGTAAACTTGAGCAACGTGTGCCTGTGACAAAATATTTTAGGCCTGTAAAGACTGAGGTCTTCTATTTATAATTTCAGTTCACAGTCTTCGAATTTTTGAAGTCAAGTCTACTTCAGCACAGCAGTTTTCCCCTCAGGCATCTTATTTCAGAGCTAATGCTTTATCAGATACAAAGTGCTAAGAATTTTCCTTTGATGTTCATTCACACTGCAGCAACTTGACACTTTCTACAATTAGGGAAGGCTGAAAAGCAGAGTTTCAGTACACATTCTACAGATCACATTCTCTTTTGCCTGAAATAAAAGAACTGCAACAAGTACTTTCCTTAAGTTCTTTTGACTACTACATACCTACCTTATGTTTACATCCATTTATGTAACACTATCAATTAGATTTGAGGTACCCTTACCTACTAAGCAGCAGCAATCTTCATGGAAAGTTTGTTTTTCATTTTTTAAACTTTAAAGAATGACACTACCAAAGCATATTTTAAACTTACAGATGTATTTGTACCTAGCAACCACAAACTGGTTATTGATGGTTCCCTTCATGTATGAAATTAATTTACTGAGTTTGCTACAGGTGTCTGCTTCTTCATTTTGCAAAGTTTAAAGATAGCAATCATTTGCTCTTTTTGCTGGTGATCACCATACCTCTTCCAGTTAGACTGGTATATGTCTGCACTGAAATAAAACCAAACAACTACCTGTTCCATCTGTGCTTTCAGGTAAATGCATTCAAGTTAATTTCTGTTCAAAAGTGATACAATAGTATTAAAACACTGATGAGCCACAGCTTGTAAACCTTAACAGTCCTTATCTTTCCCTTATCAGCTGCAAGGTATTGACCAGAAGATAAATATTTTGTTCTAGAAGCTGAAGGAAGCAGAGGCTGAAATACAACTTGTTAAATGGTTTGGTTTAATGGCCAGTGCACAGTTAAAATGGTGTGTGACTAACTCAGAAGTTTAGCATGCTGTTTTACCCTGCAAAGGTCAAAGCAACTTAATTCATGAGTCAGTACTTGTGTCACTTTGTACGTTGTATATAAATAGGATTTGAAACTGCAGACAACAGTTGTCAAACTGGACTAAATTACTGATCATAAATAGGTTCTGCAAGTAGCCCTCAGCTCGCAATGATTATGAAATGGCTTTTTTGCATAGTCTCTCAGAAAATATCAATGTCTAAGGACTAACTGCTAATGAAACCAACGCAGAAAAAAACACATCAGCTCTAGAGCCAGAAACCATACAGCAAGGGATCATGGCAATGTGCTCAAACCTGCAAGATGACCACAGGTGCAACACCCACACAGCTCAGCCGCTTTCAAGACTGAAACTAACATCTCAGAGTACACAGAGGCATGTGTATTTATCACCATGGGTCAGGACAGACTGTGTCTGCAACACGTTTCACTACATGGCGTAGACACACTTAGTATTCGAGGTACAGCACTAAGTGAGTCAGCTGCACAGAGACAGGAAACTTGGTAAGAGTTATTTTAGTAATCTAGCAATCTGATTGCATCTGAGATTTCTTTTAAGGACCTGTAAGTTAAAGGGACAAAAAAAGGTGGGTGTGAAGTGATTACAGGTAAACAAGTGATCCAGTTAAGCAGTAGTAACATGGGGATGTATGCAAAACTTCTGGCAGCAGAACACATCAACCAGAGTATGATCTAGCAGAAACCCTGTAGTCACACATACCCCATCTAAGAGAGGACACTTCCACAGCTGATTTAGTAGCACAAATGCGTGTGCACTAAGTATTTTAAAACAGAAGAGCCTGAGTAGCAGGCTTCAACTTTAAGCTCTCATCTAGGATAATATGGCATCCGTTCTGTTGTCTGTCCTTCAAGAACATCAACATTCCAGACTATTTGTAAGAGGATCATGTAACTTAGATTGTGGTTTTGTGATTTAAAGAAACAACTCAGCAACTCAGTAAACAAAACCTAAGAAGAATATAAGAAATAAGCAAAAAGAGAAATGAAGATTGAAGTATTTTAGAACTTACCAACAATTTTGGGGGCCGAAATCATAGATTTTATTTTGAAATAAGAATAGTCTAGTTAAAGAACTCGTGGCAACCTACTTACATTTGAATGGATAAAGGCGTATTTTTCAGAATCATGATCAAACAGAAAAACCATAGTCTGTGGAAGCCAAGGGAAGAATCATCTGAACAATCATGGCAGTTTTTTTCAGTCTTACCATCTCTGTCTCATTGACATTGTCAAGGATACTAGTGAGAACAGAATTCAAGATCACCTTCACCATGCTTCTAATGCATCAGGCACCCACAATAGATGCACTGGAATAAATAGCTGCTTCAAGATGATACCAAAAAGCCCTTTCATAAATGTTCCATTTCTACGTGTCTCATGCTGACAGCCAAAGGAGCTGTGCTCTTCAGATCTGAGAAGTGATTTTCCTTACGTGGCTCCTTTTTTTCACTTACACATTTGTTCTTTCAAGGCATGAACCATCTGCTTTGACGGTAGGCATGCCTCATCATATTCTCTGCTATTCCTCTCTACCAAAAAGAAGCTTGATAAAATATTTTTTTTCAAGCCCAAAAACTAGGCTTAACATAAAAATACCTGAAATTAGTGACTTGAAATATAAACATGAAGTCCAGCTAATGAATATCCAGCAAATCCTAATTCTTAATCTCTAAACCAGGTAATAATGAAGGAGTTCTCGCAGTTCCAGGAACCTCAATTCTTCCCTGTCAAATTTCTAGCAAGTTTCACTTCAGTTTCTTAGTTTAGTTATCTCAGACACAGGACCTTTTCTGTTACATATTTCATTCCTCCTCACAATAACAAAAATTTATTATGCTTAAAACAAAACAAGTACCTATGAAAATACAGTTGTCTATACCTGAACCATTTAGAAAAAAATACTCCCATCTCCTGAGCTATTCAGGGAAATACTCTTACTCAGACTATGTATACGATAGTCCACACACAATTTGCAGAAGTGAACCAACAAAGCCAAACCTAAGTACATCTGAGAGAGTCTGCAGAGCACCAAGAGTCTGTGCTCCAGACAGCACTGGGTTCTCACTAGCATTACAGTAGCTGTTACTGTGATCAGTGTGAAGGATTTGACCGTACAATTTGAGAGAATTAGAAAAATACTGCAAGCTGTAGGATGCAGCTGTTTCCAAACAGACAGTGCCCCTCAGGACTCATAGTCAAGTGTCAGAGTAATCTGTGCCCATACTACATCTGTGATAAAGATCTCTTTGAATTGCACGTGCAAGGAGAAATTGTTGGGCTTAAAACATTCCGACGGCAGTCAACTGACGTACGGACTTATAAATACCACCATAACATAACATCTATGTTGAGAACAAAGCACGTGATGAAGGTGCCACGTTATCTGTTCTCCACCTGTAACACCATAGAGCAGTTACTTCACACGGCCTGATTATGTTCTACTACAGATTTTTTCAGTGCCGGTTTAATCAAGTCCCTGCCATCTTTTACTTTACACCTTTGTGGATTTACATGCCACTTCTCTATACCCAGAGGTTTTAATTCTCGTTTCTCATTCAGAGCTGGGCCAGTCGGTGCGGTGCCGGTTTCTGCCACCCAGCATTTACAAGCTCCCATTTCCAGACAAAGGATCCCCGTGGCAAGCGGCCAGGGGGAAGCGGTCAGAGCCCCCGGAGCCCGAGGCTCGCTGCAAGGCCGGGCTTCCCCCAGCCAGGCGAGCAGCCGCCGGGCCGGCCGCCCCAGCCAGGAACCCCGCCTCGGGAGCTGCCACATCTCGCTGGGGGCTCGGCAGCCCCCGGGGCCCCGTCGGGCAGAGCGGAGCAGCGCAGAGCTGAGCCCGAGCCCAGGCCCGGCCCCGCCGGAGGGAGACGTGGCAGCCGCGGGAGGCGCCGCTTCCTGCGCGCACAGCCGCCCCCGCCGGCCGCCCGGTACCTGTTGCTCCAGATGCCGTAGAGCAGCTCCACGAAGGCGAAGGAGAGGTTGAGGCAGAGAAAGAAGAAGAGGTTGCGGGAGGTCTTGTCGGCCAGGATGGACCTGCGCGGGGACACACAGCGGGTCACGGCCGGAGGCCTCGGCCCCGGCACGAGGCCGGGCGGCCC
Organism: Heteronetta atricapilla; assembly: GCA_011075105.1. Taxonomy (NCBI): domain Eukaryota; kingdom Metazoa; phylum Chordata; class Aves; order Anseriformes; family Anatidae; genus Heteronetta; species Heteronetta atricapilla. The sequence continues at coordinate 3,534,709 of CM021738.1, read as the reverse complement.
CGGCCCCGACCCCCCGGCCCCCCGGTGGGGCTCGGCCCCGGCCCTCACCTGAACCACCCCGACGCCTTCCGCAGCAGGTTGAGCCGGGGCGGCTTGTACTCGTCGTCCTTGATGGAGAGGGGCAGCATGGTGCGGGGCGGCGGCGTGCCCGGCCGGCGGGGCAGAGCAGGGCCGGGCCGGGCCGGGGCAGGGCAGGGACGGGGCCGGGCAGCGCCGGCAGCGGGGCCGGGAGGGGGCCGCCAGGGGCCGGCAGCGCTTCGCAGCCCTCCCCAGCCCTTCCCAGCCCACTTCCGGCCCGAGCGCGCCTGCGCACCCCAGGCGCTGCCGGGGCTGGGGCCGCGGCCCGGGCCGTGCGGCGGGGCCT
>CM021738.1:3463688-3533945 GCA_011075105.1 Heteronetta atricapilla | reverse complement strand
GCCGGGAGGGGCGGGCGGCTCGGGCCGGCCCGCGCGGGGGCGAAACCGTGCGGGAGGGGGCCGGCGGCGCGGAGCTCCCTGCCCTGGCGCTGGGGTCCTGCCGCCCCTCGGGACGCCGTTCTCATGTAGAAACGAGGGCTGAAAGCTGGCACGGCGGGTTAAGGTTCTTATTTTGTCGGTCTCGGTTGGATGAGATGTTCTCTGCAGGTGCGGTACGCGTATGGTCGGTGTTACGTTGCGATTTCATAACTTAATTGGCGAAGCTAATCAGCGCTTTCTAACTGAAAAGCGCTTTGATTTTAACTGTGGAGGTTTTGTATAAGACATTTAAGTAGCAGGTACGTAATAGCATTCTTGCCTATCGCTGCAGCCTTTTGTGTGTAACTGAGTAAGCATAAGGATGCGATGAAATGCAGGTTTCGTTACTGGAATAAACAACACTTAAATTTCAACCTTAATTGTGCTTTAAAATTATTACTAATTAATCATCATAGTAGAATTGGTAAGTACTGTCACGTCTAGGTTGCAGCTGGGGGAAGAGAATTTGAGGCTCACCTTTACAAAATCCTATATGACCAAGCAGATATGACCAAGATATGGTGGAGCCAAGAAGTGCTGAGTAGCTACTGCTGCTCATCCATCCTCTTTACAAATCAGGCATGACCTAAAATGAAGCAACCCAAACCAGTGATTAATTTCTGGAAACAGCTTCAGTGACTTCTCTAGCATCACAAAATTGGCCAGTGATAAAACTGGAATTCAAACTTACCTAGTTTTCGGAGGTTACTAGCCTGCATCTTGTGGATGTTTCCTTTTTGTGCTTACACTTACATTTGCTTTCCCTTCTCTGCCTGACAGACCAGGTAGTTAAAAAACACCAGATGTTGTGCCTTAAACCTCTGGTGCAATTGGTAAGCTTTGTAAAGGAAAGTTTGAAGGGGACGAGCCAGAAAAGATCTGTTACTGGGACTACTTGCTTGACTGTGGTAGCCAAAGGATGCATTTTAGTGGTGATTGGTAAACTTCGCCATGGACCGTGAGGTTCTGGAGATGTGCTTGCATCTCTGTCTGACCCTAAGGAATACAGAGATGTTGCAATGGTTAAGAAAAAAAAAGTGCTCTGTTTTCTTTCTAACCAATTGGTTTAATATAACTTGTTCCGTTGAAAGGCAGAGATAATTACTCAGCTGAGCAATAGGAAAAGAGATTGAATAATTGCCAAGAATGTGCATGTGAATTGGTAATCAGCAGGAATGTTAATTTACAGAAAGATGGTGGTAGCATGTGGGCTACCTATTGATCTTTGGTTATAGACTCCTTTTAATTTTCAGTTATAGACTCCTTCTAATCTCCATCAGATTCAAGGATCACAAATGACTGTCCTTCTGTAAAAACAACAGGGGAGAAAACAATCTTACCTGGCAACAATGAGGTAAGTTGGGGGGTTTTTCTAGACTACGCAACTTATATTCGTATCTTCAAGCACAATATATGAGCTTTGGGGGAGGGGAAGATCAAAACTTCTGTGAAAAATCACAGTCTGTCAAAAAAAAATAATTGATGAGACTGTCCTGGATTATTCAATTTAACCAGAGTTTCCAGCTGAAAGCCTTGAACATACTAATGGAGTAACACCTGATATTTGTAGTTGAATAACTACTTAGCAGTAAGCTTAGATTCTTTATCTTTTATCCAATGCATACTAATCTTGCTAGTACAGAGAAGGAACAGATGTGGATCATGCATCATTTGAGGTGCAGACCATGGAATGCATCGATTGGTAGATCTCGCTGACGTTACAGTCTATAAAGGTCTGGAGAACTGAGAATACTGCTTAAGAGGTGAAAATCAAGGCTGCCTTTGTAGGAGCTGCTTTCTAAGAGCTCCCACTTAGTTCCAAAAGCAGGAGGATCCAGAAACCCCTGCCTTATATTAGGCTGACCCCTGCACCCCGACCCTGCAGTTAGCTAATACGCAGCTCCTACCCTCTGACGCCTCCAGTTTCTGCTGGATTCTGGATTTCAGAACAGCTGCTACTGCTGTTCCCACATCCCTGCATTTCTTCATTTGGCATGATTCTTTTGCCCTACCTGTTTGATAGCTTCGGTTAGTATGATCAGAACAGTATTTTTCCCAGTCTGCGTACTTGAGGAAGCACCTTCTCTCCCTTTTGTTTCACAACTAAGGCAAGGCTCCTGCAGTGTTGGAAGTACAAATTTGTTTTCTAATCTCAGCTGGATGAATTTGGTATGTAAATGTTCACTCAGAAACACAGTACCGAGAAAATAAGAGATGGTAACAATATAGAGTTAAAGAATTAATCTAAGTTAATTTTTTTGAAAACGAGAAAACTCAGAGTTAACCCAAAAAAGTGGAGGTGAAAAGCATGTAAAAATTAGAAACCGAGTACCAGAAGTATCTGCTGTGATAGCTGAAGTTAATTCCCTCAGGTCCTAAAATCCTCCTTACATGTTCACTCATTTACTTAAACAAAAGTTTATTTAATGTTATGGGAATTTTGCGCAAGCAAGGGAGGTGTCTGTACATGGGATTAATAACTTTTCCTTTCCTGTTACTTGTTTTACAGGTGTCTTCACTTCTGTAAACTTCCAGGACGAGTTATGGGAATCCGCCTACTACGCTTCACTTCCATGGTGATCATTGTCTTGCTTCTTGTGGCAGGTGCTTTAACAGCTTTGCTTCCCAATATCAAAGATGACAAAATGCCCAATTTGCGAAGGGAACCAAAAGCCCAGAGTCAGTCTACCTTGGATTCATTTACTCTTATTATGCAGACGTACAATAGAACTGACTTACTGCTAAAGCTTTTAAATCACTATCAAGCCATCCCCCGTTTACATAAAGTGATTGTTGTGTGGAACAACATTGGTGAGAAGATACCAGAGGAAATGTGGAATTCCTTGGGTCCTCATCCTGTCCCTGTTGTCTTTAAAGTTCAAACTGCAAATCGTATGAGGAACAGACTCCAGAATTTCCCTGAGCTGGAAACAAAAGGTAATCAGCAGTTCATATTACTACTAATATTTTCATACTCAAACTCTGTATTCTGAAGAGAGATGGTTTGAGTTATTCTATGTAATGAATCCATGGAGCTGTTGGGCCACTCGATGCAATGTAGGTAATACAGAAGGATTATATTATTAGATGCCCCTCACCTGTATTATATTATTAGATGCCCGTCACCACCAGAAGCAGCAGGCTAGAAGTTGTCAATTAAGAGTAAGAAAAAAAAGGAAGGGATGTCGTGCATTTCATAGGCCTTTGCAACTTTGTCTGTTCTCCATTTGCTTTGTCTAGCAAACATAGGTAGTTTGCTGAAATTCATAGCACACGTATATGTGGAGTCTCTGCATTAATTTGGTTTTAAGCAATCTGATGAAGACTTGATTTAATTCATGATTTTAAGACAAAGTTCTCAAGCATGTTCTGCTCTTTGGAGAAACTCCCCTCCCGAACTGTCCAGCTTTCTATCTCAAGTCACACATACTTTTTAATAATACTTTCCCAAGTCTTTGGCTATTCATCTAAATATTCTTCCTAAGCTCTTTCCAGGAGAAGCACAACAATAAGTCCTGTTTGTTTCAAGTGGAAAAAAAATCCAAATGTTGCATTACAGACCTGATCTTACTCATGATTAGTAAAGGTAATTCTATTTACTGCCCCCTTCCTAACATGCCTTGCTACTCAAACCATGAAATATAGGCAGACACTAGAAACTTCAGCTTCCTCAGTGGTTTTGTTTGTTTGTTTTACTGCAATAGGGTTGTGCTGACTGCAACATTAGAAGCCTTAATGCATCTGGAGTTCTGATGTAATTTTTCATTATTTTCTGTTAATTAAATTTTCTGATAATTTTCTTTACCATTTTCTGATAGCCTTTTGCCTAAAATTTAAGGCAAAGATTTTTCGATCATAGTTAATTTGCAGTGGCATCGTTCAATATGATTTGTTAGGCTTGCTTACTCAAACTTGGAAATAGCAAGGAGATGGGTAAAATTTTATGCTTAAAATGCCTTATACCATTCTTCAGTATATGAGATTTAATTCTTTTATTTGTATTTTGCACAAGGTTAGTAGAATTTGAAGTTGCATTGTGAAACTCTCCCAAGTTTTCCAACAAAGATCTTTCCAGCTGTAATACAGATGATCAGAGGTTCCTGAATTTTGTTGTAGGATGGCAAATAGTCTAAACTTTAGGTTTTCATCCGGTTATTACAGAGCTGCAGCCTTGCTTTAGCTTTGAAATCTAAGTATGTTTTCAGAATTTGTTTTCAAGGAGTTATGATCCAGGTCTGCAACTTAGCTTAATGGTTATAGAAGTTTCACAGCTAACTTGTCAAATTCTGTACTGCATACCATGCCATGAATTTTAATCGTTTGCTAAGTTATTTTTTTTTCCTTCCTTCAGCTGTTTTAATGATGGATGATGATACACTAGTCAGTGCTCATGACCTTGCTTTTGCCTTTTCTGTTTGGCAGGTAATGTTTTGCTCTTTGGCAGGCAGTAGTTATGAGTTAAAATGAGATTAATGGCTTTAATTAGAGTAATGCTATATCACAGTGTTCTACCATTGTTTTTCTAGCTGTAAAATTAGATTTTAAAAGGATTAAAACATCGAATAATAGAAATTGCCAAAATGTTAGTCCATACTAGTTATACCTGTAGTTCGTAACTTTCAGATTTTTAACTCTTGTACATGAACACAGAAGTTGCCAATTGCTGAATTTATTTAAACTGCTAGTAGGCTGCAAAACAAAAATAAGAGGCTTTGTTTTTTCTGTGTATCTGAGATTGTCTGTAAAATTTGATTTTGTGCCAAGTATACAGCTGCAAATTGAGGACAGATGTTTGTTAGCGCTATACGATATGGAATGAGGCGTATCATGTTAAGTTTGCAAAACTGTATTTAAGCGCAGCATTTCTTTAGATCAAAGGAGCATATGCCAACAGCTGTGTTCTCTGTATTTACTTGCAGTAATCTTATGCTCCTCTCATTTAAAAAAAAAAGAAAAAGCGTAAGTTTTCATGAATGACGTAAAACATTTTTATTTCACAGCGTCATCTTGATTTTAATTTTTTGTATTTCTTTTTTACTTTCAGCAATTTCCAGAGCACATAGTGGGATTTGTTCCTAGAAAGCACATTTCTACTCCTTCAGGTGTATACAGTTATGGCAGCTTTGAATTGCAGAACCCTGGATTTGGAAATGGAGATCAATATTCTATGGTTCTTATTGGTGCAGCATTTTTTCATAGTGGGTATTTAGAAGACTTTCAAAGACAGCCAGAAGCTGTTTATGCCTTAATAGATGAAACTCAAAATTGTGATGATATTGCCATGAATTTTCTGGTAGCAAGGCATACAGGGAAGCCTTCAGGAGTGTTTGTGAAGCCTGTTGATATAAGAAATTTAGAAAAAGACACTAACAGCGGCTACTCCGGAATGTGGCACCGAGCAGAGCATTTGTTACAGAGATCTTACTGTGTAAATAAATTGGTAAATATTTATGATGGCATGCCTTTAAAATATTCTAATATCATGATTTCTCAGTTTGGTTTTCCTAACTATGCCAATCACAAAAATAAAATGTAAGCCAATGAATTTAAGGGGTTGGATGTTAAATAATACTCATCGAACGCAAGGAGAGATGTAATTACTGCATCTGGGCCATCCTTAATTGTAACCTCCAAATTTTTGCCATACAGTTCTTAATTTTTATTTTTTTGTCCCCCTTTCTTAATAGCCCCCCAAGGAAAGTTTTGAGAAAACTTTAAAAGTAAATACTAATGTTCAGTTATAATAAAATTATCCTCTTTCCTTCACCTGAAAAGCATTTACAATTAGGCTCCTGTACAAAATCCTTTTGAACCTTGTAGATAAGCTATTATTCTGTGTTCTGAGATGTTTCTGAAGCTGCGATGAAAGCAAACCAGAAGAGTACCCCACCTTAATCTAAGATAGTCCTAAAACCATTGCCTACGATAACTGCTCCTTCTGAGATAGTGGAAGAATGATCTCCTTTATACGGATTTTTTTTCCCTATTAATAATTTGCCTAGAGTTGCTGAAACACTGCAAACAGTTGAAAGGTAAAACCAGCAGTAGGAAATGTACAGAAACATGAATACATAAAATAGGAAAATACATATGCAGGGAAGCAAAAGAAAACAATAAGATTGTCTTATTAATACTAGCTTGAGTACTTAGTGATGTTTTGTTATATTGCATGAGCATTTTTACAAAAATGTTCCCAAGAAAATTCTCATGTTTTTTTTTTTTTTTTTTAAAAAAAAAGTCTTATTTACAGTTCCTGATGAGAGTAAGCTGTTCTCCATTTATTCCAGAGTGTACATTTGGTAATATTACAGGTCTGCTTTTTTTTTTTTTTTAACTACTCTTTCAAGTGAATGTTTACGTTTTGGTTCCTTTCATCTCTGTTTTCGGTAGCTCTAGCAACTGAATTAAAATGTACAATGAGTGGGTAAAACGTTATAAAAAAATGTTCTGAAGTACAGTGATGTGGCAGGGATGGACTATTACCGGCCTCTTGATTTATGTGGCTTAAGGCAAGAAACAGCTATTATTAATAGCTTTTGTTATATGGGGACTCTAGTTTTGGAAATAGTATGTTAACATAGGACAAACCTGTTCTCAGTTAGCTGCTCAGCTGAACAAAAGCAACGTTTGAAAAATGTAACAAGTTCTTTACAGCTGATTCTGAATGTGGAGTCTGGGTTTCTTTGGGGGGAGCAGAGGACTCTTGTTCTATCAGTGTTAAAGGATTTGCTTTATGGTCAGTGAAGTCTTCCTAGTATTTTTGTAAGTTTTAAGGGGTGAAATCTTAATACAGCAATGTAAAGTCTGTTTAATTTTCTTGTAATAGTGAAAAGTAAACTTTAATTACTGTGCTGTAGTGATAAATAGTATCCAAATAGATCTATGACCTTTCCAGAAACGCAGATTTCATAGAGATAACTGATTGCATTTAATTTACTTAATTGTTCATCTGTGATTTCTGTTCTGTGCAGTATTAACTGAAATTGTGAAGAGTCACAGATACTGTTTACCTTATTTTTTAAATGTAAAGTGAACTGTCAACTGAGCCAAATCTTAGTATTGGGTTCTTTGTTGGGGAGAAGGGGTTGATTTAGAGCTGTTTGTTTGTTTGTTTGTTTTTTAAGCTCTTTATCAGCGAAGGAATTAATTGAACAAGCTTTTATTATACTTGTAAATTTAATTTGTACCGTTGACAAATAAAAAATCTAAACAGATTTGTTATGTATTTATTTTCATATTATTGACCAAGCTTTCATTGTTAGATGTCTAAAGTAAGCTCACAGTTTCAATACAAACGAGCAGTACTAATATCTTTTTCTTTTAAAATACCCTAGGTATTTGTTGACGCATACGTTCACTTAATTTACCTAAAGTTCACATAAAGGGGTAAAAAAGACATAATAAAACGATAGCAGTAAGCAGTTAGTCTTAAACAGAGAAGCAGATTCAAAGATCAGACTTCAAGTTTAGCCATAATTCATTTTGCTTAGGAACCAAAGGGGTTTTGTTTGTTTTTAAGTTGTTTGTTGGTAACTACAAATAATCTGTTTGTCCATCGATGGTTATAAAAGTGCCTTGAAAATCTTTGCTCAAATATATTACTGAACATTTAATTTATATATTTAACAAAATAATATGTATTTGATGAGATCTTCTAGGTTACCTACACGTCACTTGGAAATATCTTGGAGTCTAAACAGATTCATCACCATCTCTGAATTTTCTGTAGAAATTAGTGTTTATGCAATATAGATTTTTTTTTTTAATGGCATCTTAAGATACATATTTAAGAAATACTTGTAAAAAATCATTTTTAATTTAAGGAGAAATTGGTTTCTTAAAATAACATTTTTTAAACAGGACATAGTCCTAAAATCATACAAGAGGACTACAAAAAAAAACTTGCTGCTTTACCTACAGTTAAAAAAAGGGCCACAAGATGTCACTGTCACCCTGATATATGATGTCAAACACTAAAAACAGTAATTGGAATAATTATAATAAGAAAAAAATGAGATGAAAACATTCTGAAGGCATTTTAAAAGGTGTCAGCTGACCATAAAAGCTACGAGAGAATGCTGAAACTGAGAAAAAAAAAAAAACATGGAGGTTATTTAGTGTATTTTTACAGGTGAAAGAGAAAGATTAAGTATTTTCTATGCTTAGTGTTCTAGCTAACTGCCACTAATGAAAAACTTGTATGCAACCAAAACATTTGTTATCTCACCAAAGGTGTGTAAGTCTGCAAACTATTTTTGAGAGGGGGGCTTCAGTTTCCAGTCATGTATGCATTCCAGATATACTAACCTAGCTAGATCCCTTTACAAGGAACAGGCTTAGGCATAAACTATCCAGGGACTCTAGATACTGGGAATGTAGCTTGTTAAACAGCTCCATCTTTGCTTCTGTTGCCCAAGATACCTTAGTTAAAGCTAACTTGAGACTGCTCATGCATATTCCCTTCAATGTGGCATGCACTTAGAAATGCATGTTGCATTGGCCTATAATGAAAGTTTGAGTAAAAATAATCTATTGTTTTGGATATATTGCCCCGTAGAGAATTTCTACTCCAAGACATTGCTTGTAAATAAAGAACTGAGTATTTGTTTTAATTACAGGTAAAAATACAAGAGAAAGCCATATAGAACAACATAGATAAACACATGGAAAGCAAATACCCTCCAGCAACCTTTATTTAATGTGGTGTTACTGAAGACTACGGACTCAGTCTTGCAAGTATGTTGTACAGAATAATACTTACTAGTAAGAAAGAAATTCCTTGCTTAATCTCAAAGGACCAGACTCAAAGAGTGATATGTAGGAATATTAGTTCTGGAGCTGTAAAAAAATAAATAAAAAAGTGTAAGAATGCAGGTACAAAATAACTAGAACCAATACCAAAAATAAATAAGCAGCTACAAAAACAAATACTTGAAAAAGTGTTTTCACTTCAGCACTTTTAAAGTTTTTAAATATCATCCTGTGCTTATGACACTAGATTAAAAACAGAAGAGTCAGAAGTGTTTTATGCTCCTGTTTAGCCTCATCTGCAAGCACACTGGAATTACGTGAACTGGGAGCGACTCTAGGTTATGTTATGACAAGATGGGGATAATAATGTGGACTGCAGAGCTGCATATTACATTATTACATCTTTCTAAGGTATTTCAGCTTTTTTCTCCTCTGGGGAAGAATAGTTTACCTCAGTTTTATTTCCTTTTTCTTGATTAGGTGTGAGAATGAGACGAGCAGGCTGCTCTGTTTGGCACTTACAAGTTCTTTCAGAAGGGGTGGGTGGAAGAAAGGCATTTCTAATGCTTTTAATGTTTCTATTTCTTTGTCAGGAGGTTAATTGCAGCCAACAGGTTAATTCAGCTTTTCTGAATCAACTGCCAGAAGACCATCTTTCACTTTCTTTAAGCAGCAAGCCACGGGTGACTTCTTGTGCTACCACAGCCCTAGCGGCGCACGTGAAACGTTTCACCGCTGCTTAACCCCTCAGTTACTTCCCGGGGAGCGCCCTCGACTCATCCTAGCGCGTGGGGAGCTTCGTGCAGTGCCAAGGCCGCTCGTCGCAGTCCCCTACTGCCGGCCGCCTTCCCCGACACCTCGGTCCCCTCAGAACTGAGGGCGCGGCCGCTGGCACGAGGCCGAGAGGCGGGACGGCGGCGCCGCCGGGGCGAGACCCGCTCGGGGGGCGTGCCCCGGAGCGCCCGTCTCTTCAGCGCGCCCCGCTCATTGGCCGGAGGGCTGGCAGAGCAGCTTTGGATTGGCGGGGCTGCTTGTCCATCAGGCCGGACGACGGAGCGGGGGCGGCCGGGCCGGGACCCCCGCGACCGAAAGCCCCAGCCCGGGCCGAGCGGTGGCGGCGGCTCCGCCCGGGCCGTACGGCGCCCCCGCTTCCACCCCGCTGAGGTACTCGCGGCGCCTCCGGGGCTGCCCTGCCCCACGGGGGCGTTCCGCAGTGGCAGCCCCGGGGCAGGCAGAGGAGAAGGAAGTGCCGCGGGGCGCCAGCCGCTGCCCGGTGGGACGGGGGCGGAGCCGCAAAGCCGGGGGGGGCTGAGGGCGGCCGCCTGGCTCGGCTCGGCTCGGCTCGGCCCGGCCCCGGGCCGGTGCAGACAAAGGCCCCGTGCCGCTGTTGCTAGCGCGCCGCCGGTCGCCTGGTAACCGCCCGCTGCCTCCTTATCCGGGGGCGGCTCCGGGCTGGGGGCGGAGCGGAGCCCGACTCCCCACGGGCGCCCTCTCGGCCGCCTGCCGCGTCCCGGAGCCGCTTCTCGCCTCCGCCCCGGTTCCTATGCGGCTCGCGGCGCTGCCGGCAGCGGGCGGCCCCTCCGGGCAGCGGGCCGCTTCCCAGCCACCGCGTCCCGGCGCCGCCCGGGGCCGCCATGAGCTCGGAGCCGCCCCGCGCCTCGCTGCTCCGCGCCCTCTTTAAGATGGAGCCGGCGGCGGCCGCCGCCGAAGTGCTGGGGGGAGCCTCCGAGTTCGTGAAAGGTGAGCGCGGCCGGCCCGGCCCCGACCCCCACCCCCCGGGAAGGAGCCCCGGCTTCTGCCCCGTCCCGGCCCTGCCGCAGCCTGGGGGGCTCGGGGCCCCGCTCGGCTCTGCCCCCCTTCGCCTTGCGGTTTTCGCGAGCCGCCTGCCCCGCTGCTGCGGGGAACGCCTGAGTAGTTCCTTCCTCCTCTCCGTTCCGGCAAGAAGCGAGGCCGGCACCTGTTGCTACGCCTCTGCTGGCTTCCCCTCTGCTCGCAGGGTGCCCGCCCGCGCTGGGGGTCCCCTCCCCTGCCCGGCGGCCGTGCTGGGACCCCCCTGCCGCAGCGCCGGGCTCTGGGTCCGGTCCCAGCGCAGCCCCAACTGTCTTTCAGACCGGCTGTACTTCGCCACTCTGCGGAATAAGCCCAAGAGCACGGTGAACACCCACTACTTCTGTACTGACGAGGAACTGGTGTATGAAAAGTAAGTGCTTCCATCTGCTGCGTTTTGTATGTTAAAAGGGATCACCTCTTCAGTGTTCTGTAGGGTACTTCAACCCCCCATTAGTTACTTGGATGAAGCCTTGGTAAAAGTTAGCCTGAACGTATATATAACCTGTCTGAAACTAGTTTAACTTTGTTTTGTTTAAAAAATAAAATAAAGAAAAAATCTCACAAGACCAGTTAAATTGTAGTTGAGCTAGGGTGAAATAGTTGAGCTTTATAAGATTGCTTTCCTGGATGGAAAAGATCTCGTAGATTAATTACACATTATAAGCATTGTCTTTAATAGAAGACTTTCTTATATTCATACTGCACAAAAGTTTGTTGCTATGCGTTTTCCTTTATCAAGCATATGAAATAGTCACCTTTCATACAAATCACAGAATGCAAAGCTTAAATTTGCTTTTGAAGAACATCTGCAACTTATTTTAAGGGTTTTAATATAGCACTTCCTTTTGGAGCTTCAGAACAGCAGAAATGTATTTTGTGAAGTTAAAGCCTCATGTGTTTGGAAGGTTCTGACAGCAGGTAGAAGGTCAACAGTTAAACTGAGTGTCGTTAGAGTACTTCTAAGAGACATATAAAATAATTACACTGAACAAATAAAGAAATAGCCCTGTGCTGTGGTCACAGAGTTGTCACTGTACAATGTCTTCCCAGCTCAGCTGTTCCATACATGTGGAACAAGAAAAAGTTCTAGTCGTTATCTTTAAACATAACTTTTTTTCAACACATGGGAAAAAAAACTTATGAGCATCAACTGCATCCTACTCCAGTGACTTCAGTGCTGCTTCTGTGGAGGTGTAAACTAATCATCCTTTGTTTCTAGCTTATCTGCTATGCATATCTTACAGTTCTGGGGTTTATTTTCTATACGCATTTCTGAATCTTCATTGTCTTCGGTCCTCTAAAGGAGTTCGTGATGATCCCTCTTCAAAGTTAACTTCTGTAATTTATTGTTTGGGTTGCCAATATTTTCTGTAACAATCACTGAATGAAACTAAATAAATATATTCCTTAATCCATGTGTCAATTAACCACACACCAGAATGTATAATAATACCATGTATATTTACAAGATAATGGGAGGAAGTCACACTTCCTTTATCTTCTAGGGCACATTTAAAGACTTTGGATATATAATTTGTTGTATATTTTCTGAATCCATAGTTCCTAATCTATTGGGACCTTTTTAAAAGTATCATCCATATTTGATACAGTAACAGTACTCCTGTTTTACTCTCCAGTAGTAAAACTTCATATGAAGTAGAAGCTAAGTGAGAGTTGCTGGGTGGTACGAATGCATCCTGTGTAATAACCTAGCTCTTCTAGATAAACAGTGCTAAGCTTTCCATTGATATTTGTAACACAGCATGTATCACGATCAGTTACGCAATATTTGGTAGTAAAACTGTATCTGATTTTAAGTTTTCTTCCCTCTTCTCGCTCCCATCTTCAAGGAAATCGGTGTTCTTGGGGAAGTAAAAGTAGGTGTTGGTAGGATTACCATTTTATAGTTTTGTCAGTATCTTTCTGAAATTGGAAAGTTAGGGGCAAAGTGAGGAATAGAGTGCAAATCTGATAGTTCTTAGGGAAATGCTGATTCTACTGTAGTTTCCCCGTCACGTCCATCAATTTGATGTTTGTCCGTTTTGTGTCACAGGCTACACAGTAAAGACAGGCCCTGATCAGGAGTTGTTTCTAAGTAGAGTTTGACTTCATACACCAGATCAGATTTCCTGCTAGCTTTCTTTAAAATGCAGCCTTTCTGAGGAAGAGAATAGAAATATTTAAGTGATAACAAAATGAATATTTGGAAGAAAGCTTTGAAGTGCTGTAGCCCAGAACGGTGTTTTCTGGAGTCAAAATGGCCTGCCTTTGCTGTTCTTCCCAATTAAAATTTCATGTCCACTCCTGCTTTTTAATCAAATTAGTTGTTCAAATTGTTGTGTGGAAGAGATTTGTTATACGGGTAGGAGATTTGTTCAGATTGTTACGTGGGTAGGAGATGTCCATTCAGACACACAATCCTCGACACCTGTGAAATAGCTTTGTTAGCACAACTACTTACTGACTTAAGATGCACGTTATTGTGTCAAATATGATGAGTGTTAAGATGCATCATACTAGTGACTAGAAAGGTATTTCACTGCACATGGAAGCAAACTGCTTTTCTTTGGGCTGTTTTTCTATCATTTTCAGCCACAACCACCAAGCACAAAGTGTTAAATTTATTTAGCTGCCTTTACCGGGGGCAGTTTGCTTTCTTTTAAGCAACATCTGATCTAAAAACCTCAGGAATATGTGGCTATGGGTTTGTTAGTCTGATTATAAAGAGCATATTATTGGATCACATAGTAATTAACTTCCTTTCTGCCTCGCTTCCCTTTTTTCCCTCCTCCCCTCACTCTTAATGAGACAGAAGGGAATAATAGTGTAAATTAATTTACATAATAATGCAATTTATTAAATAAGAGATGATTAATAATGCAATTTATTAAATAAGAGAGTTCTAGCACTAAACATGATGGTTTTGGAAGTTATGGTTTGCTGAATGCTGACTTGCTCTTGTGTTTTGTCATGTGATTTATCACTAGATTATACCCAAAATGTGGTTATGTAATCTTGAGTACTTTAGCCTTCAGTTTTCACTTGAAGTTGTCAACTGTTTTAATAAATTCATAACGCTGTCTTATTTAAACATTCATACTTTTACAAATTTTAAAAAAGGACTTCAATGCACTTAAGAACATCTCAAACATTAGCTGACAAGAAACTCGCAGAGCTGTCACTGTTTTAGTTACATGAGCTGCAATTTAACCTTGAACCTGTCGTGCTAGGGAAGAGTGGGTATGCAAATTCCTCAGTTAAGAGAACAAGAAACCTGAATGAGTTGATGCAACTCTGAATTGTGAAGATTTTATTTCCCGTTATTCTGTTGCTGTAAGATTTTGTCAATCTCTCTCTGAAACTCTGAGGTCCCTGCTGAGGAAGTCTGCATTACTACTTAGAGGAGAATAGTCTTGCAGAGTAATATAGTGCGGGTAACTAATTACTTCAGGAAAACAGAGTAGATGAGAAATAATCCAGTTTGATGAAGACTGTCATTTGGCAAATACGCAAGCCTTGCTTGGAAAGACCTCAATTAGTGAGTTAGGCAAGAGTAAGAAGCTTTTTATTCTCTAAGAATAGCGTCTTTCATGTTTCACCTTTCAGTAAACAGATCTGGGTTAGGAATATTACACTTGACTGGTTAACTTGGCTTTCATGTGTTTTTATCAAAGCGACTTTTTATGTCCTTTTTATTGTTGTGTAAATTCTCAAAATAAAATAAAAGTTCATTAGAAACAGGAATACCATCTTGGTAAATTGTGCTGGCAGCTTTCATAAGCCATTATGCTTTTATTCAGTTATTTATTCTAACTTCAAATCTTTTGTAAAAACAGCTTTTGCAGGTCTAGTCTGCAATCTTGTGATCAGCTTTAAAAATAATAATATGACATTCTCTGTACATCCGATGTTTTACACTGTGGCTTGAAAATTTTAGTGTGTTACTTGCCCACTTCACAGCAATCTTAATGTTACGCACGTTTTTTGGTTTGAGCAACCATAAAATAAGACTCAAAGCTAAAACATCATTTAATGAGTGATCTTCGTACTTTGACTTGTAGGATGAGCTTATGCAAAGAAGCGGTTTCTCTTTCCTGTGGTGAGAGTAAGGGTTAACTTACTTATTTGACTGGTGTAAAACGCTTCTTCTCTATGGCTGTGCAATAACGGTACTTGCATAGGAATCCTGAACTTCTCTAGCCTTCTGTGGCTTATATCAGTTGAAAGGAAAAAAGAAAACTGCAACTTAGCCTTGTTACAACAAACAGACCTGTCACTTCACGGGGAGAACAGGGAGTTCCTTGTTCATGTCAGAGGCCTATGAAGAGTTGAACTTCGCTATCAAATGACCAATATAACTTAGTAAGTTAAAGTCCCCAAAACACTACTTATATTTAAGGAACTTCCTAACTTTTTATCAATATGAATTTACATACAGAACAGAAAAACTTAATTATGTGAACATCAGCTTTTTATGTCTAATTATTACAAATGGCTATTAAGAATAGTACTGTAGCTTTTTTGTTTTCTGTCTTAAATTGGGGGATTAAATTCAATGCAAACAAGAAAATCAGAAGATCTGGGAATATCAACTTTTGTTTAGGACATGAATTAATGGCATACCTTTATATTTGAAACTTGCAAAGTGCTGCCCCTTAACACCTGGGGTGCTCCCTCCAGTACAAATTAAATGTTATATGCAAGCACGTCTTTACTTCTTCACCAAGATGCTCAAGGGATGGGAGCACCTCTTCTCTGAGAAGAGGCTGAGAGAGCTGAAGAGGAGGTTTGGGGGGATCTTATCAAAGTCTATAAACTCCTGAAAGGAGGGTGCAAAAGGGACAGAGCTGGGCTTTTCTCACTGGTGCCCAGCGCTGGGATAAGAGGCAGTGTAAATCAACAGGGCCACAAGAGGAAACCCTTCAGGAAACCCTTATTTACTGTTCGGGTGATGGAGCACTAGAACAGGTTGCCAAGAGATGATGTGGATTTTCTCTTTGGAGATCTTCAAAACCTGCTGTAGGTGTCCCTGCTTGAGCAGGGGTTTGGACCAGATGACTTCCAGAGGTCCCTTCCAACCACAGCCGTTCTGTAATTTTGTGATTCTCATAGAGAAGACAAAATAAATTATCACAAGCATTGAGGATATTTTTGTTGCTTGTTTGGAGCAAGTGGGGGCTGGAATGGAATAACTTTTTTTTCTAGACTTCAGTTTCATACTGGACAAGAGTATAACTTAATATAGGAAACTAATGAAAAATCTTGGCCTCTGTTAAGAAGGCTTTTATCTTCTGTAGAGTAGGTTTCTAACGTAATCTGAAGAATCTTCTATGGTCCAACGCTATGGAAAAAGCTGTTAACTGATACCATGTTCTTTGCATCAAGGAGCATTGTATGAAAAGCATGTGCCACTGGAGTAACTATTTAATTATCTGTAATTTGGTGCTATGATCGCTTCTTGGATTTTGAAGAGCCGATATCTTGAGGAGGATTTGGAACAATGAAGGGGAAGTAGACTGCGTACCTGGTGTTTTGCATAACCCAGACCCTCGGCGTTATTCCTACATTCAGATGCAAGCAGTGGGGTGTTTATATCATCTCTAGGTATTCAGTGTATCTTCCAGAAGCGTGTGATCCTTAAGTAGTATTAAGCATTAGGGATTGTGCCTTGGCCCAGATAAGAAAGCTGCCAGCAATGTACCCGTTAGTGGAGGTGGTGGGGGTAGAGCAGCAGGCAGCTTGTGCTATTGGGCGTCCCACCTTTGTTCATGCACTTGAGAAGTGGGAAGGTAGAACACGCTTTGGGAAAAAGTAATGGGAGAAAAAAAAAACAAAACAGAATAGGTAATTTCCTGACCAGCAGAGTTAGGTTGTACTGAATATGTGGATTAATCGTTTTGGCTTTCATCCAGAAACTAGTGCACTTCAGGCGTGTTTAGCCCAGGGCTTGGAGCCTTTATCTGTAGTAGACAGTTGGCCTCTTCGCCGGTGGCTGATTCTTGTCCTACTAAATGGGAGCAAAGAAGACCCGGCAGGCAGTGCAGTTGTCTGAATGTTCTAGTAATCCAGGGTAGGAAAGGGGGAGAGAAAAGCAAGTGTATATATATGTTATATATATCCCTTATTCTATTTTAGTCTCACTACTTAATTTTCATAGTAAGCTAAACAAGAATCAGCCTCCTTGTACCAGGCTTACAAATTATTGTAGTCCTATATTTAGGAAATGGCATTTCTACTAGTACTTAAAGTCCTTATGGTTAAATTTCTGGTTGTAATAGCAGCCAATTTGAGGTGCTCCTATTTGGTAGAAAAAGACTTTTACCCAGTTGCTCATGTCCAAGAAAGCAAGCTTCTCACAGAAAGTCATCGTGCTCCAGTTTTGGTGAGCATGCTCCAGAAAGTGATTGCAATTGCTGAACTGTGTCCCTGTTCTCAAGTTACTAACTCAAAAACCAACTAAGCTGCCGTGCAAGTAACATCATCCCCTCTGAGCATTATTGCACTATTAGAACTGACTTTGTGGATCTGTCCTATTATTTTTCCACTATGATAATTAGGGTTTGAGCCATATTCAGACTTGGAAATGCCTACTACCAGGTGCCAGAATGCACACACACCCTCATGTTCAGTAGCAGTAACACTGAACTTACACTGATCTGGCATGGAGAAAAGAATCCTGAAATAGATCTCCTCGTAGCAATCTCCTACCCTTTAATCCACACTTCTGTTGCTGTATCATGGAATTTGTGAGTGGCAGCATAAAACTACTGCTCTAGTACGTTCATCTACAGAGCAAAAATGTTGGGTTCACTATCAGGTTTCTAGGGTAAAATATAAGTATTTCAATTTATCTTTGAAAGATAATTTGACGCCTTGGCCATAAATAGGTTGATTGTGATGTTAATATGGAGGTTATCGGTTCATTTCAAAGCCTGTCTGGCCTCACTGACCATTACCAGGCTCCACCCAATCCTTCAGGATACGAAAGTTGTTTACCACAGTGCTGCTGTGCTAGGGTCAGCCGTGTTCAAACACTTGGGAAAAAGCAGCATGCAGCAGAGGTGCCCGAGGCTTGATCGAACTGATGGCACCTTCATGTGGCATTGCATAGAACTGCAATTGGAAACAAGTTACTGTCCCAAACAGTTCTATACTACTTTTTTTTTTTTTTTTTTTTTTTCACGATGAAATTCCTTGGAAGAATGTACTGGCATGACAGAGTGAACTAATGAGCTCATTTGGGCCGGCCTTTCCAGGTGAATAGCAGTTCCTGTATAGCCATATAACTCCAATGATGTGCTGTAAGAACTGATAAGAAGGGGTGGTTCTAGGAGTTGATTCTGAGGAGAATACAGATAGAAGAAATCTATGCTACTGCTCCCAAGTAGCATTACATTAGTATTTATGAAGTAAAGTGTTTAAATATTCATATAGTATATTTGTGGTTTTTCTGTTACATAGTTGGAGAAGTGTAAGGATAGTAAGTTTCCATGGGATGAGGGAGAGGAATAATTTAAGCTATCATTGAGTTATTTGATTAAAACAAAATATAATTAAATGTAGATTAATACCATACTTGCCTTCTGTTCTCATATCTGGTTCCCACCTCCATAGTGAATGACTGTCTTATCTAACTTAAGCTTCAGAGACATCCCAATTTCTTACTGCATTCAAATGCTTACAGAAAAAGCTAGATACATCTGGATACCATAGACCTATTACCCATAAAAGAAATATGAAGGAACTAATATTGCATAGATTGTTACCAGTGACTATCACTAATCAGATTTGATTTATTGTATTTTTATCATCAACTTTTACCAGATAAAATCCCTTAATTTAAAGGATGAGTCGGTGTGCTGTTTCTGCTCGTTGCTATTCCATCCCAATTTCCCATCCTCCACTTACATTTCACTCTCAAAATTCTGTTCTTAAGAAGAAAATCCTCTGTCTGAGTCAGGATCAAGTGTCTTGAATTCAAGGAAAAAATGGCCTTTAATACTAAAAGTAATAAGAGTGGATAAGACTAAACTCTTCTGTTAAAATTTATCAGAAATTCTATTTAATTTTAAGGATCGAAGGAGAAGGGTTTTGTGGATCAGAGTTCATTGACTTCAGTACAGTTGTGTTATCTTTCAGGACTGTTTGGTTTCAAGAATTGAGAAACACCTGTTTCACTTAGCTCCATTAATGACATTCAAACTTATTCAGGTTTAACAAAGTTAGTAGAAAAAGTTAAAATTGTTTGTGTAGGAAATAAACTTTCTCCCTCATGCAACTGCAACAACACTGTGTCAGTGGAGTCGGTAGCTTGTTTATACTGCCTACGTGGTGCTGTGCAAATGAATTGGGAGATGACAGTGGGTTTTTCTGATGTATGGGCAATAGTGGTGCAGCACTCACCAAAAATACTGATTGTGTTTGGATTCTGACAAGTATTCAACAGTAGTAATACCAGGGCGTTCAATACTGATACTTCTTTGTTATTGTATTAAGAAAAGCACAGGGTACTTAGTAGTAAAGGATGGAGAAATTCTCGGTTTAAGATCGTGACAACTCTAGCTTGGTTCATGAGAAAATCTGAATAGGTCTATTTTGTAAAAATATCCTGTTACTTCATGGGTTGACTGAATAAATGTATCTTTTTCTTGCCTCCATCAAAACAGTAAGTAATTTTTCTGTTGTGTATAAACTTGTAAATTAATTTTCATGTGCTTTTTCTACATTCCTGTTTGAGCTTAATCATGCTGAAAGGTAAAAGTGGATTATGTGAGCTCATATTGCTGTACTTCTAGTAAATAATTAGTAATGAAAATGCATTATCCTAAAGCATGGCTTTAGTTTTTCAGTGCATTATAACTGAATACACAATTCATCTATCACTAGGCTGACCAGAGCTGTATTATAGGAATTACATGTTGCGCTTCATTTCATCTCAATTAAAAACTTAACGGAGAATATTTTTTAAAAGTACCTGCAACTATTGACAATATTTGGCAGTCTTATCTTAGAAAAGATGTGGAATCTAAAGTTAGTCACTGCTTTATTGCCACAGAAATTTTCACTTAACTTCCTTGCAACCTACAAAGAAAGTCTTGAGTTGGACAGCTTAGTCCTTGACCTAGCTAATGAGCTTCTGCATTTAAGCATTATGTCCTAATGTTTTGTACTGAAGGTGATGAACTGAATCTTAACAAGCACTTATATTATTATTTGATGTTGTGCAGTAGATGATATTGAAATAACACTGGTGTGGCAGGCTGGCTGCTCCTTCTGGACGGCAATCAGGCTAATATAATTGTCTCTTTTTCACTGGGCTTGGTCTTTTTTTGTTTGAGAGGGTATGTATGGGGGATGTTAATAAAGTGTTAAGCCTCAAAAGCGTAGCTCTTAGGGTTAGCTAGGAAAAGCACTGTGAATCCCTACAGGGAACTTCTGTTTTGCAGTAATTTTCCTGTATGGCCTGTTGCCCTTATCCAAAGGGCAGCAGTTGCTGCTTCAAGGGTAATGAGACTGTTTGAGGAAAATCTAGAAGAAAGGAAGATCAATGAGAAAACATTAATTAAATAATAAATTGAGAGAGCTTAGAGACAAGAGGACTAGGCGTCAAAAAGGAAACACATTCTGTGTAAAGGGTGTATGTATATAATAGGTTGTCTCTGGAATAATGGAGGATGGAATAAAAAAGAAATAGATTTAAGTTTCAGAGAGATACCAAGATTGGACATAATTAAACACAGTTGCCTCTAAGCAGTAAAATTTTACTTATTCTTCATAGTGTCTAATGATACAGGTGCTCTATAGCTGTTTGAGATGAGGGTATATCTAGAATGAGAGCAGCATGGCTAAAAGGAGAGTAGAGCACGTCTTGAAGTCCTCTACTCTCCTTTTCTATAGTCTTAGCCAAACCCAGACTGGATATGGCAAGAGTTAATGTGTGCATATAATGGAAAAGGTAGTTACTACATCACCTTAAACTGAAACTACATATGCTTTCAACTTAACTGTTACTACTTTCCTTTTAAATGAATCTATATAGGATTTTATCTAGTGCCCTATGTATGTTGTTTACTTGGTATTCCCCAAAAGTTACTCTTTAACAGTTTTAACTATCAACAACATGCATGCTGAAATTTGCTTAGCACTTTGTATAAATAACACATTTTTTGTTCTTTTCTCCCAGTTTCTATGCAGATTTTGGACCTTTAAATTTGGCAATGTTATACAGATATTGCTGTAAACTAAATAAGAAATTAAAGGTAAGCTTTGTTTAAAAACAATGTTCCTATATTCTTGTGCTTTGAAACTCAGCTAAAACCTACTATCCAGTTTGAAAGCAATTATTAGGTTCTCATTATCTAGATACTTGCTACTAAGCTTTAAGGCTCTTCTTTGTTCTGAATTCTTTTCTCTCTGAAGAATGGAAGAAGGATATGCCTTCATTGTTGCTTAGAGGGTGAGCTAGTGATGAATGGTTCACCTTTTTTCGTAATCTTCGTTTTATGACAAAATAGTAACAAGAAACAGTCTGGTTGTATGGATATTTCATGGATTTGCAGCTGATGAAGCTGGTGTGTTAGTATGTATAACTCAAACAAAAAACAACAACAACTATTTCCCCCAAAAGCAACCCCCACAACAAGTATTACAACAAACCACTCCCTATCCCTGACCCCTCTGAACAAGGATAGAACAGACTCCAAAATCACACTATTTAAATCTCACTCAATCAAAAAATTAAAACTTTGAAATCTTTCAGTTCAATAAAATGTTGCTTGTAATAAGTGTTACAGAAAGGTCTTTTACACATATAAAATGTTTTTTTTTTTTCTGTATTCTTTGCAGAGGTGTCACTGCTATCAATTCCTTTGTAGAAGCCCTCTTATTCTCCTGCTTCCAAATAAGGATTGTAGATTTAAGGCAATTTTGAGTTGTTCTGCAGTTGAAATAGAAAATGTAGGTATCTTCCTCAGATACCATGGTAGCTTTTATTTTGACTGCAAAGTGTTTGTCCTGTCTTTATAAAGTAGTTGTCTTAGTTGTCTAAAATCATACCAAAGATCATATATTGTAACTGAAAAAATATACAAGGGAGCCAAATTGAAACTGAATGAGTAACTCTGATATTTGCGGAGTTGGCTTAGTAAACCTTGGTGTTATTTTAATGTAACTTTCATTTTTTTTGGAAAAAAAAAAACAACAACACAAAACTCACAGTACAAGATGAAGAGTAGAGATTGGCAAGAAAGGAACAGAAATCTCATGCAGATCAGCTGGAAAAGAGGTGCTGTTTGTTGCTGCTACCTTACCACAGACTAATTCCAAATAGGTTAATTTAAACTCCTAATGTATAATAGAGAAGGGTAACCTGATAGTGCAACCACTCGAAAGTAATACCTGAAATCAAACAGCTGAAGCTTGGAATACCACCTGAGCAGTGTAGAAACTCTTACATGAATAGATTCCAGTCTGCCTAATTGGCACCATGTCTGAGATAGGCCTGTACCTGCTAACGTAAACTTTGCTTCTCTGATAGTTAAAATATGTGCCAGACTCTGTCCTTACTTACATACTATCTGCAGTGGGTAAGTAGACTTGAAAGACCTAAGGCTAAGCATGCAACTGATTTGTACTGTAGATCTAGCTACAAAAGACTATTGCTCAGCTTTGCTAGTTGAGTTTCTCAGTTTCTACTTTTTCTGCTCTTCTACCTCTCACTTTCTCATGTCTGTCCTTCACAAGCCTCCCTGCAGGGACTTCTCCCACATGAGGCCTGAACTAGTGTGTGTATAAGACAGAAGTTTGTGACCTGTGACTTACCTGCTGGCAAGGCACTGATGCAGTGGGCAACTGTTGCAACAGAAGTATGGTAATTCTCATGGGGCACCAGGGTGACACGTGGGCAGCCTGCGATCGATGGTTTTTTGGATGGGAAGTGCCTGTTGAACTAACCACTGGGGGAAAGAGTCCTGTTTGGCAACCTGCTGCTTGCATACACTTGCATTAGAGGTAACCATGCTCTGGGACCAACATCAGCAGTGGCTGATCATAGGAAGTTAAGACGCTGTGGTTTATAATTCTCTGGAAATCCAACCTCTGCTGTTGGATAGTTGTTGCTATATTGCAACACTCTCGGGACCCTGAGGCAATCACAGTGCTTAAGCCCAGTTGACTCCTGCTATGATTTGGTATGTACCTGGTTGGGCATACACTGTGTGTGCTTTTCTTATGAAAAGTTTTTAAAAGAAGCGTGGCACAGGAAATTATGCACTACATTATAATTCGTGTGGCCATGGTATCACAAAAGGAATTTAAGACTTGGAAGGCTTTTCTTAAGTTTAAAATTTGTATGAGTAGAAACAGGAAAAATGTGATAAGATCTCATTAAAAAAAAAAAATCTTTTAGCTGTATCTATTTCTGTTTTGGGAGAGGGATTAAGCACAAAGGAGGCAATTTTCTGCTTCCTCCTCTCCTGTTTGGAAGAGGAGAGAAGCAGGTAAGGAGCGAAAGGCATCACAGTTTGAAATGAACTATATGGCAGACCAGCATTTTAAAGTAAACTATCATAACTTTATGCTGACTCACTTTAAAAATTGTGAATAGTTCTGTTCAGAAAAACTGAAGGATTTATTCAAATATCAATTTTGCTGAGAAAGTTAGAGGTAAAGTACTAAAGTTATGCTTTACAGGAAAGCCTTCCTGACTTTGTTATGTTTGTAATGTTTTGCTGAATGCTATGGAGATGATCTTGAATAGCTGAGTCAACAACTAGAAAAAAATGCTTGGACATGCTGTCTTCCTACTTGTTCGTTTAATTCTATTTGGGAAAAAACTTGACTAAGAAATTGCAATTCAATTGTGAAATTTATTTTTTTCTTCAATTTAAATGTCCAATTTCATAAAACTATTTTAAAAACTACTGTGTTTTGTGCACATAGAACTTTATAAAACCTCAATAAATTTAGACGTGGGTAATTAGAGGGAAAGTTGCTGACAAAAATGATACGAATTATGGAAGATCAAAGGCAGGGAAGGTTCAGGCAGGGTTATGAACTGTGGGGTTAACGTTTCTCATATCCTAACCGTGTTGTGAAATTGCAGAGGGTTCCGGGTTTGGTTTTTTGTTTTTAATATGTATAACCTGCTGGTTATATACATGGAACTGTAGTAATTGCAAGTGTCTCCTTCAGGACAGCTTATGTTATGAGGCAGGTTATATAGACATTTTTTAATACGTGATTTGTTCATGCCCAGTTTGCAAGCTTTACATTCACTGTTACGCACATATATTTTAGTGTGTATGTAAACAGTATTTACATTTATCCAGCTTTATTAAACACATGGCAGTAATTTCTTGCTTTACAATGCAAGTATATTAAACTATATCCATTAACTAAATTGCTGTACAGTAACTTGGTGACCTGGTGATTATAAATAGTTACTAATCTAGGAATTGTCCACAGTAGCACTTTCTAGGCCTGTTGTCAATTTCTGTGCGAGTAAATCTCTCTTGAGGTCTTCAAGAAGCAGGAATTCATCTTTTTTATAAAATTAATTTTAAAGTGAAAAAAAGTGTTCTGGAGTCCTATCATGCACCAATGAGTTTTTTTCATTACCTTAAAAAAAAGAACAACTGCCACACTTCTCTTGTAACCTCTGCTTTTATTTCAAAAGAGTGTCTTTCAGTTTATTCCTCTGGGATGTATCTTAACAAGTATTATTTTGTTTCATTTTATGTTCTAGTGATGTGTGAATGCTACAGAAATTTTCTTGTTGGTAAAGAAAAATATCTTCAGTGCTTCACAGTACATGTATTTTAATCCTTTAAAAGTAAAAGGTGTTTTGCAACTGTATTACTGTATCATCTTTTAACTAAAGCTATTCTATAGACAACTCATATGGAGAAATTCATTGTTGAAACATTTTTGGTTCCTTCTGCAGTATCTAAGGAAACTAAAGCTCTACATTCAGGTGGAGCTCTGGAGCTGTTTCTTTAAAAATAAATTTAATAAATGTCATCACCAACAAAGCTGTCCTAACACTCCTCATTGAACCTAGCCAAAGGACTAGACTTAGCGTACCAAATATGTTTGAAAAACCAGCATGTTTGTTTAATAATACCAAGCTGGCATGTTTAACAATACTAAGCTAGTTTATGCAGCTTAGCATTGATACTGAAAGTGTAACTGAGTTGAGAATTTGTTCATGTTAATAGAAGCAACCACACATGCTGCACTTCAAGCAGCAAATCACTTCAGCAAGCATTTGCTGTAAACTTTGATTTTCTTTAACCCATGTGCAAACAAAAATAGTTTTTCATTCTATCCTGATGCAATTCTCTGCTTGCTATGCTGTAAGCCATTCACTAGCATCAGCTTTCAATTTTGTGTTGAAGCAGGATTAAAAAAAAAATAATAATAAATATTCCATATGACCTGTATGGTTCATAAAGATGAAATTGCTTTTTGAAATTGAAGCTGTTAAAATGCTACATTGCTTTCATTTAAATGCTTTGGGAACATTTAAGGTGGGCTATCACTCTTTGGATCTTGCTGGTACAAAAGTGTTTCAGAATTGGTCTGACTTGATATGCCTATATGGGAAAAAAAAAAAAAAGTCTGTTCTGTAAAATAAAACACAAAATATGGCACTGTTAAATAGAACTCCTGCTAGCTAGCAGCCAGTGCTTTTTGCAATTTCAAGTGGTATTTCAGGTGAGCTGTAAACTGTTACGAAGAACTTTGCTTTAAAATAAGTAGTAGTCAACAAGTTATAATTGAAGTTCTGTCACTGTTGCATAACTACTGCAATCTTATCCCACCCACATGTCATGGGTGGAACTGCAGTTAGAGAACACTAAAATTAAAAAATTGAGGAGGGGGAAGAAAGGAGGGATCTTAAAATTTTGACAAGTTTTAATAATAATTGAAAGCTTCACTAATTAAATAACTACTTATACCCTGGATGTTTGTATATACTCTGAGAGATGTTGCTGTTGATCTCAAGATACGATATCTTCCAATCGATAGCAATCATCCCTCTCAGCACCTAGAGTCCTATTTAGATGCACGCACGTCGTACCCACCTGTGGAAGTTGTGGGTAATAAAACCAGCTTAGAACATAGTTAGAGCTGCTAATTAAAGGCACCATGAGGGGTGGGAGTAAAAAGCTCACTGTGATGCGTATATCGCTTTTCTCCTGAGTTTCTCAGCTATTGTTTTTTTGGGGGTGCAAAACTTGTTTCTGCAGTGAAAGCAGTCCTAGAATTTGCAACAAGATTTAAGATGATATTCAACGCTTATGAATGAATGGAAGTGAAATATAGTGGCACTAATTAAATAAATAAAACATAATTCTGCCGCAGTTACCTTGTCTCCAACCCCCAAATGTCATCAGTGCCAAAAGCAGGAAAAGAAAGTAAACTGTCAAATAGGATTTAAAATACTGAAGTTGGGTAACAGCAACACTGGAATACAGGCAGTCTAAAATGTTGTGCAACTTTTTAAAAATAAAAATACCCTTCAAGTATGTAGAAGCAGAATCTGGTGTATCTGTTGATGACTTCCTCAAACTGTAACAGAATCATAGAAAACAAGCAGGAAAAGCATGCGTGACAAGGTTTCAAAGTGTAATAAATTAATAATGTAATAAAATTAATTTAAAAAAATGCAAATTGCAATAAACTGTCTAGCTTGCCATTTTCAAGTGACAATTTTCTCTTCAGCTTTAAATAGCTTTGCTGCAGATTGTCCTGATTATTCTTTTCTGGTGCTTCTTGGTCTTGTTTTCAATGGGAGTTTTGTTTGCAGGATGCTGACAGAGACTTCTTTTCTTCCTAAATAAAGAAGAATTGCAAGACTTACAAGTTTTGCCTGTACCTAACCTTTTTTTTTTTTTTTCAGGCTTTTCACTTGCACAATATTTTTTTTTTATAAACTCTCATTATTAAAGCTATCAAAGTATGTTGCCTGTAACTGCATTTTTAGGTAGTGTAGAGGATGAGAGTGGTTTAACTTCAGTGTTGCTTTTTTAAAAGAAATTGACCGTCTTCTTGGTAGAATGTGTTTAGTATGCTAAAGAGATTTAACACACATGAGAGTCTGACAATTTCAATGATTTTAAACAACATTCATAAGCTATTGTTTGGATATTTAGGAAAAAAACCCTCTAGTATCTTACATTGTATGTGTTGATTCAACTGCATCTGATAGAATAAAGTAGCCCAGCAAAACCAATACATTTGCTATGGAACAGCAAATGCTTCTGTGCACTCTTATCTGTAATATAAGAAGATAGTTCATGCTACCAGTAATTTTTTTCTCCTTTAATTTTAAAAGGCTCTCTATAAGAATTGACTTGTCAGTTTACCAAAAGTGACTACTTAAATTGTTTTTTAAATTGTATTATTCTCTCAGTACATATGGTGTTTTTTAAAAAATTATTTTTATTCTTTAACAGTATTTCAGTCTGTCAAGAAAGAAGATAGTTTACTATACCAGTTTTGACCAGAGGAAACGAGCAAACGCAGCTTTTTTAATAGGTGCATATGCCGTAAGTACTAATTATTGCATGGATACTTCTAACCTTCCGTAAGAGACATCTGTGTTGTGTAAAATAGCATCTCAAGGGATGTTCCCTTAGTTAGGGAGGTAGACAGATTGTCGTTTGGTTCTTCTATAAGCAATCCTTGAAAATTCTGCTCTATCAGTTTTAGAGAGGCCTTTTCTTTGTCACTTAACTGCATTTACAGTACAGGGAGTGGCTTTGGAACATATCGGGGGAGGGAGCACGTTGTATGTGTACCATGATGTGACTGTGTATACACTCCATAGTAGGTGTCTGGTGGCTCATCACACATGAGAGAAGGTAGCTTATGTGTACGATAAGGTAAACTAGTGTGCCACAACTGCGTGCATGTTTAACCCTAGCTCAGCCTGTGTTAAGCTGCTTATAGCTCTTAATGCTAGCATATGCAAGTGGTCTACATCTGCGTATGATACTCTGCTGTCAAAGACTAGTAGATATTGTATCTTCCAATTATTAGAAGATACTCTATACCGAGAGTAATTATTTACTAATACAGTTCTACCAATGCAAAAAAGTATCCATTAACTATAAACAACTTATGTGCAGGATAGTCACTTTCAAATTTATCTCAATTTAGTGTGACATTGGAAAACAGTTTGCACAAAGGTTTCTATTACTTTAACGTTTCATCCCAAAATTGTCTCTACAATGGAAGTTCAATTATATTCTTCTATAGTGATTGATAATAATGACAATAAATTCATAAAATTAATATTTTTCTAAAAAGTTATATACAAGCTGTCTAATAGTCTTTTTTTTTTTTTAACTACAGAAGCTTAACCTATGTAATCCAGGCATATTAATTTGGGAAATAACATCAAAGCATTTTACCTCTAGATGCTATATTCAGTTACGTGCATTAGTTGTATACTCGTGAGCTACATGGTAGGGAAGTTTCTGATCTGAAGGCATCTAGTCGTGATCTTCAATGAAAGAACAGTTTGTAGCTGACAACGTGATCCTATTGTTTGATGATGAATTATTTCGTTCAAGGGCTTTTGCATTTGTACCTTGTCCTCAATTACATAAGGTTTTTGAGACAGAAAGTTCCACAACTTTGAACTGTACCAATGTGTGAAAGTTAATTGAGAAAGCTTGCTTTATTTGTCCTGGTGCTAAAATATTAAATGTAAAATGAAACGTGGAAAATAGTGGATCATGTTTTAGGAATGGGTTTCCAGTATTGATTATGCAACTTAGACTGTTCACTTAAACAGCTTCTTAGACAAGTTGAACTGAAACGCTCAAATAGCTATTAAAGTATTTTAGTAAGAGTCATAAGTTTGAGAGCTTAAGACTTGATTCACAACAACTTACCTGTTTGTAAATTGCATCTCAGAATGATTCATTTTCTAAATTTAATTTTTGTAATAGATTTTCAATGTATTGGTTAATCATGTCCAGTTGCTAAATTCATGTCCTTGCTCTGAAGAATTCTGCAAGGATTACTTCTGTCATAAACCTAAGATCAAGGTCAAAACAAAACAAAAAAAATATTTAAAACAGGAATAGAAGAACATGAAGATTTTGCTGATCTTACAGAGGAGTTGAGGATTTCTCCTAAATTGCTGGGACTACTACACAGAATGTTCTGTGAAGTCAGAAGCGACTACAAGAACTCCCCAGTTGTCATCAAAGAACCCATTCTTAGAGAAATCATGAAGGAGGGTGCATATTCTCATGTCTAATAATGTATGGATGAGTTGGGGGGTGGAGCGGGGGACGGATGCCACTTTGCATAATGTTAAGGTATTCATTATGTTCCTCTTCTGGTCGGGGGGGAAAAAAAAAAAAGACCCCTATTTGTTTGTGTTCTCCAGTATCTAATAGTTTGAGTTCCCTGTGGGAGAAGAATAGGAGTAATACTAGTCTGTATCCTTAGAGCTGGCAAGCAGTAGGCATCTTGCAATTCTAAGATCAGAACTTGATTAGTGGACTAAAATTTGACTTGTGAGTAGTCTTGGTGAAACATAATACTTACTGTGACAAGCTCTGAAAAGAGATCCACTAAGCTCTTTTTCCTTTTCCTTGCAGACAGCAGATGGGCTGGTCATATTGCTTTCTCATGATTAATTGTGTGTTTTGGTACCACTAGCTTTTATTAGACTTCCGTAATGCTAGTGCAAGGGAAAAGCTGTTGAGTTTTTTGGGTCTTAAGCGTTATCAGAGCAAATGAGACTGAGAAATGTTGAACTACTAAGGCATGTTCAATCACTTGCCTGCAGGATTTTTTTTTTTTTCATAATTTAAGAATGTAAATCAGATTTCTGAGCCCAACCTGCAGATTTTTGGGTTCATTCTCTATTAATCTAAGCATATCCCAGTACTGCTCAAGTCAGTAGTCCCTCCCTTGGAAGGTCAGCAAGTACAAAGGCTTTTCAGCTATTGCATCATGTACAGCCTCTTTGCAGTTTCAAACAACGCCTCAAATTGCTTTACATTTGCTTCACGGAATTCTTGTGATAACTTAACAGCAATAGAATAGATCTGTTCCATACATTTTTAATTTGAAAATGTATGTTGGGGGTGTGAACAAGATGAAACCAAATTGTATTTGTAATTATAGTGGATGAATGTTAAGGTGGACTTGCAAAATACCCTTTTTGTTTCATAAGCTTTTTGGAACATACATTATACATTTTCTTGGCAGTGTGCATGTGGCCAGTATTGCTACACATAATGTGCCTAGCGGGAATATGTCCCAACTGTGAAGAGCTTTCTCTTCAATCACATGATTATTCAGGAAGTTCAGAACATAAGCATGGATGTGTCAAAGGGGGAAAAAATGCTAGAAAACTTGTAATATTTCAGTCTGTTTTTTACAGGTAGCAGTGCCCAATGACGTGAGTTAGAGAAGTGATGCGGTAGGAACAGGAGATGAAGCTATTGTAAAATAACTCTTGAAGAAAATTAAAAGTGAGAATGAAATACTGAGAATTCCATTACCTTGATACAACTCTAGGCATAAAACAACTTGCAAAGATTCTGGGAGGGACCACCACTTACTTCTGTTCTAACGTGCTTAAGGTCTGAAGTTGAACGTTAAAGCTTTTAGATCAGGACCTTTGTCTTGGTTAAGAAAGCAATCATTAGTGCTCAGTATTCAGCAGTAAAATGTGCAAAGATTGAAGGAGTAGCCATGTAGGTGCTGTCTATAAGGTGAGTTGGATAGTAATGGATAGGAAAACTGTGCTGCTTTGTTTACAAAACATTTGCACATGCAAAACCTGTCACTCCAAACTGACTGAGGTATCTATTTATAAGTAATGCACATAACACAAATTCCAAGCTGGTTTTATTTTAGGAGCAGTTTTACTGCACAAATGTCTTGAAGTGCAATGAGGTGTTGACTTCTGATTTCTTACTGTGATGTTTCTGGTTTCTTACTATGATGTTAAGCCAGCGGAACTGCTATCCTTCAATGATATCAGAATAAGCCTTGGTTTAGTGTGCTGTAAGCTGGTCTCATAGTAACTATAAGCTGGTCTCATAGTAACAGGTTCGGCTTGCTGAATTGGATATCTTGTTTGCTAATGGGTAGTTTGATACCGACAATTAGGAATCAGAAAATGTTCCTGTATAAAAAGTTTCAACTGAGCTTTGATGGAGAAATGTTTCCTTTGCCAGCTGCTACCATAGTATTCCTTTTGAGTCATCTGAAGTTGTGCAGAGTACTCCTAGTATAGATGCCTGTTTTTCATCTTAACACAATGCTGAATCTGTCTTAAAATGTCCCAGTTGCAGCACTCCATACTTAAAAAAAAGAAAAGGGAGGGGGAAAGAACAGATAACAAAAGAAATCCCAGTTTATTTTGGTTTCTGTTGATATCTGAAGCTTTTGTGTTATGTAGGTTTGTCTTCTCTGGTCTGCCGATGGCCTATGAGCTGGTTGTGAAGGGGAATGGTATATATTTGGAAGAGTAGTGGTTTGAGGGAAGCATATAAATGCTTAATGACTTCTCAGGATCAAGGCTGGTTATTTTTTTTTTTCCCTCCGTCTTCATTCTCTTCTCTCCTCCCCCTTTAGGTAATATACTTAAAGAAAACACCAGAAGAAGTGTACAGGACGCTTTTGTCTGGGACTAATCCGCCATATCTTCCATTTAGGTATGTGAACATGAAAAATGGGTTTAACTTTTGCTTTTGGAATTTGCTAAACACACTTTTTTTTCTTCAGATTCCTCTCCCTTCCCAGCAAATGGTTTCATGACTGATAGAGACATTATTTCAAAATGACTGATGTACAGAAAAAGAAATGACTTCTGGTGGAATCACTTGCTCTGTGTTGTAATAATGAAACTATTTAGGTTGATTTCAGTTTT
Organism: Heteronetta atricapilla; assembly: GCA_011075105.1. NCBI lineage: Eukaryota > Metazoa > Chordata > Aves > Anseriformes > Anatidae > Heteronetta > Heteronetta atricapilla. The sequence continues at coordinate 3,502,375 of CM021738.1, read as the reverse complement.
AAGACAGCCAATCTTGCAAACTTTCAAGTTTAGAAAATACTTGTTAGCATGTTTGTGATTTAGCAATTAAAACTTTTTTCTTTATGACATATCATGATTTACTATTTAAAAGTCATTCTTACCTTTTACACTACTTAATACCTAACCAGCTAGATTTATGTGATTGAAAGTTTTTGTTTTGCTTTCTGTTATATTTTCTGCTTTACAGAATAACTATAGAAGTTAAAATTAAGCTATTTTGCCTTTCTGTGTTCAATGAACAACTAATGTTAACAATCTGTCTATATTCTCTATAGCAAGGTAGTTTTGAGGCCGAGATCTGAGGACTTTTAGCTATTATGGCTATCTAAAAGACTTCCAGATTTTTTTTTGTCACGTGAACCATGAAATGTCATTGTGCTTTACAAATAAAAATACCTTATGCTATTATGCAAATACAGGCAATATCTCATAGGACAACTGCAAAAAGGTCAAGATCCCCTTTTCCAGGGGAGTCCTCAATTAGCAAGTAGTACTTGCTGACAGCTGATGCATCTGTAAATGTGGACCTATCTTGTCTTTATCAAAAGCTTTGTTTGATTCTACAGCCACTCAACAAAGGAAGATCTGTTTATCTCTAGTGGCTTGTACAGGGTAATAGATTTAGGGATGATAAACTGGTGTTGACACACAAATCTAATTATAAAATCTTAAGCCAATGAATATATTTTAAAGAACAGTATAAAATCACTGATTGCTTTTGTCACCAGAGAGTTTATAGATTCATCTGATCATTGATAGCTGTGCAAGGTTATTGATAGCTTTAACTTTTAAGCTAATTTTAAAAAGACACTTCATAAAATGTATAAAAAGATTACCTCTTATAACATGTCAGTGTGTTTATATTTAACATCTACAGATTCTATATAAAAGGCAGGAATGATGATTTAAATTAGCGTATAGTTTTCTGCACCTCTTACTTGTGTTGTTTTCTGATGCTCTCCTCATCTAAAATAGTTACGTTGGTCCCTCCATTTACGGAAGGTTCAGTTATGAGACTATTATTCCAAGAAGTTTTTTGGAGCAAACTATATTATTCTGAACACAGAAACAGTGTCACCTTTTTGTCTCCTAATTTTGGGGAAAGCAACAAGTAAAAATCTTCACTGCAATACTTTCCTTCCTTCTGGGGATTACTGCGTAGCATTTAAAGGGAGTCTAGAAAACTGATTCTCCCTTTCATATCTAGTAGTGTTGTCTCAGTGGTTCAACTTTGGCAAGAGATTAAGAACAACTGAATAGTATTTCTTTCATATTTAAACCAACCTAATTTTTTAAGAATCTTGAGCTTATCGAAACCTTGCTTAAAAAGCAAATTGAATGTAGTAGAGTGAGATGCAAAAATTTTTTAGTAATGTAGAATGTGTTATCTTAGAATAGCTTTATTTTGTTTACCTATTCCAAAAACTTTACCATTCAGAATTATAAGAAATTGCTATGTCTTTAGGTTCCTTCCCCACTTCTTCCCCTGCCACAGTAAAAATTAAGGTGTTACTTGTACTGACAAAGCAAAAAGCTTAGTTGTCAAGTCCTGAAATTGTAAAACGGCAAATTGAAGAAGATTTTTTTTCAGAACTTGTTTGTTCAAACTGAAGGCTACAGACCTTAGCCTTACAACCAATCCCTTAGAATGATACGTATAGTAGTAAGTTATTAAAATGCTGTTTCTCCTTTACTGGTAGGGAATAGTGAGAATAATGTGACTCTTTTGAGGCTGACAAGAACCACAATAACAAACTCAATGGCACAGAATAATTTTATTAAATAATTATTTAATTGTAATAATGAAGTTAACACAATTGTGTTATTAATAATTAATATTGAAATTAATAAATGCACATTCAGAACAAATCCTCTGAGTCTGAATTCACGAGATTCTGTTCCAAAGTTGAATAGGGATCAGGTAATGAGAGTTCATAAATATATATATAAGAAACATCAAGATTTTATAAAGATATCTTTGTAGTATGTAAAAAGACCGTTCTGTGTTACCCAGTGGAGAGAATACTAACTGAACCCACTGAAGAAGTTAAGGTCTGGCAAAGAGACTGCTCAGTTTTTGCAGTCTGAATTGTCAAAATTATTGCAGAAGAGTAATCCATTCATTCAGTTTGCCAGCTTCAGGAGAAGAGAGCAGCAAATGTAGTCAGTCTTCTGATGCTTAACTCTTCTGCAGGTTGCTGGTAGATAAATGATGGTGTCAAACTTCTTTAAAGTAATAGATGCTATCCATAGTTCCAAACCTGTCTTCCAAATCCGTCCAGAGTGATACGTATGGATTGTTGTAACCCATTTGTGAGAATTCATGGATTTTGTGAAGATAGGCTTCTGGGACATAGTCTCACTGTAAAAGAAATGTAAAATCTTTTCCCATTTCTAAAGGAAAAAAATAGAATTTAATATCTACATTAGGACAGAGGTACTTTTTAATCTTAATTAGCTTTCTCTTCATCTTCTCCAGAGCTAACACTGAAAAACATAAAACATGCAGCAGGCATGTGCTGCAAGTGAAAAGATCTTTTGTAAATAAAGACAGTATGCATAAAATAATGTTGTTTTTCACATCAATCATCAAGCTAGATTTGAAAACATCTTTAACCACTATAGTAATAGAATGCTAAATTTAATTATACATAAACCAGAAAGAAGAGGGTATATCAGTACATCAGGTGAAAACCTAGGCAAACAACTTCAAGAATGTACAACAGAGAAATCTTTAAAATTGCTAGCTATACTTTAATAGACTTAGATTTACCCTGCGCTCTGCTGATACACAGGTTCTCTGAGCAGTAGTTTGCTATCAGGTTGTTGCTTCTAAGATAGGCTGTGCGCCGATGTCCTAAAGTTTTCTTAAGCCTTTTAACTGTGTTTAATTTTGGCGAACATGGCTAATTCAGACATTATTATCCATGACTTTTAGTAGAACAAAATACCTCTTGTTCCATATTCAGAGGAAATCTATAGCCTAACTTAAATTGCTCATTAAAGTTGAAATCATTCCGTAGTGTTGATTTTTCTACAGGCAGGAAGGGCAAATGTTCTAATTTCCACTGATGCTCTTGAGCTTCTTAGAACTTACTTGTCACTGTTGTGACTTTTTACTGCATTATTTTACTTCATCCCAACCACATTTGAATGAAGAAGTGTATTCTAGGGTGGAAGAAATTTAATCAGGTGATCTTCCTTGAGATTACTCTTGCAGCTAATGCCAGACAGAAGAAATATCAAAATATGTGTGGAATGGCTATTTAGTAAACTGTTTACTGAAGAAGTAAACTTTTTTCTTTAAGCTCCAGAGTTAACGTTTATGTAGCTTTTTTGGTGTTTATAAAATAGGTCTTAATTCAGCTTTTCAGTTCTTACATTTGGTTGCTTTTGCTATCTGTAAAACATTTTGGTTAAAAGTAAAGCATCTGGGGGAGGTTATGGATTTTCTGGTTTGTTTGTTTTCCTTTCTTCTGGTAGATTTTCTGTAGTTTGGTGATCAATATTTTTGTTTGTTTGTTTTTGTTTTGTTTTAACACAGCACTTAGGCTATTTTTGAGGATAGGAGGGAGTCAATCTTCTTGAGCCAGGGCCTTGCTCTCCAGAGGGAAAATGGAGTTCTGAGCTTTTGGAAGAAAGCTTTTATGTGCTAGTAGACATAAGCATCTATATTTCTTTAGCATTCTTTCTTAATTTGGTGTCAGGCTGAAAAGCACTTAAGTTTCTTTTGGTGCTGCTTTAGACTGTGTAAGGTCTTGGCACTGGATTAGTTCCTGAGAAGATTCTGTTACCTGTGTGGTATAGTTTATCTTGCTGGTAAAGAAAACTGTGTAATCTAGCTGTACAGGAGGTGAGAAAAAGACGACTGAGGAGATAACTGAAGGAGTCTGATAAGATAGGAGGCTAAGTAAGAAATGAGGAGTCAAAGTGAGGGAGGAGGTACTTGGGATTTGAATTTGTAGGAAGAAGTTGGAATAGATGTATAAGGAGCTTAAGAATTACTGGGGTTGAAAGAAGGGCACGCAGATCTGATGAGGGCCTGCAACGGGTCAATCTATAACAGATGGGAGCAGGGAAGAAATAATTTACTCCTTCTTCCCTGGTTTTCCAAGGCCTTTGAGATGATGTTCTTCCACGTGTGTGTTGCAAGACATTGAGGAATCTCTAGAGCAAAACATGGCATGATATGGACACTCAAGCAAATGAACCTGTTCTGTCCCTGGAAGTATTAATGCCACATTAGGCACTATATCTGGTTGTCGTCAGGCTATGCTATGGAAAAACAAGTTAGTGCGATGAGGAAGTTTGCCCTCCCTCCATATAGCATTTTAAAAAGGGCTAAAATGACTATCAAATTACAATGAAAAATGTAACCCAAATGTCTTGTGCCTTTCGTCCTATTCTAAGGCCTAGAAAGGAAATAATTTGGGATCTTATTCAAAGGTATTGAGTAGTTACTGTCTTGAATTTATTTTTTTTTTCAAGCCTGGAACTTAGATATTATATAACTTCTGTAGTGCAGGTTATCTCTGTTTGAATAGTTTCAAGTGTAAGAGTTTATCAGTGTGTAGTGATCAAAGGTTCAGTGTTACAGCTGGATTATTTAACAAGTTTGTTAATTTGATATCTGAAGTGTCTTCTATTTGGGAAAAAAACAACAGACAACTTTCAATAGGTAGAAAGAAGCTCTGCAAGACCATCAGATTCTTCACAGAGTCCTGACGTGTGTTTACATGAAAAGATCACCAGCGAACTGATCTACTTTAATCTATCTCGGTGACCTCAAAAGGCCTTAATCGGCTTAGATCTTCAGCTGGGTATTTCATTTGAAGACAGCTTCCATGAATATTGTTCAGGGGTGGAAAGAAATAAGCATACCCCTCTTACAAGTCCTATAGAAATTATTTTTATAATGAAATAACAAAGACAAAGCAGGAGGATAAGGCACTGCTGTATTTGAGAAACTTTCATCTTATTTTTGGCTGACTCACTGTCACTTGGTGACGCTCTAGTCTCTTGAAGATCTTGTGCTGTATCTTCTTGCTTCCACTTAAGAAAACAGTACTAACACCATTTGAAACCATCATAAATAAGTTTCCTATTATAAAACTGCTTTGGATTTCCAACTTGAACTGCTCTGTATTGACTTCAATACAAAGAGAAGAAACAAATGTATTTTAATTTAGTTGTGTTCAGTCTCTAGATACGATATGAATTTCAGAGCTAGAGTTTAGGTTTTATTTCTTTATTTGCAAGTGATAGGGAAACCAAATTATTTTGTTGTTGACATCATTTAGAGGTTTGGTAAAGTAGGAAGCATTATGCAGTATTGAGGTCAGCTCCGATAACTGAAATCGGATGTGGGATTTGCAGCTCTGTAATGCCAACTCAGATTCATGCTACATCTGTATGTCAGAAATATTCACATTTTTTCTGTTTTTGAAACCAAATAGAGTTACCAGGTAATAGTTGGTAAAACACTGTTTGAAAATGAAGCTGGTTATGCATTTGGCCATAAAAGATTGAAAGAATACTGGAGTGAAACACGTGATCAACAACAGAAAACAGCACCCACACTCTAATACCGCACAGGAGACATCTGCGTATGATCTTTTCATTTCATATCAAGTAACAGAAGTCTTCCTTCTCTTTGTGTTTTCTTTAACATAGACTTAACAGTTAAAAAAAAAAAAAAAAAAAAAGTAAATCCAGATAGCTCTTTTTCCATCATCAAAAAGCAAAATGTTTTTGCATATGCACAAGTAGTCCCAGTAACTTAAAAATTACTACGGTCTTAAATGTAAGCACGTGCATTAGTTTCCTGTAGACTAGTAGACAAAAGAGAAGAATAAGTTTAAGTAGGAAGAATGTATGGAATTTTAGTTTCATCTGAATTGCTATGTTCCTTTGAAACTAGTAGATTTTTTTTCCTGTACGTGAGTCTTCCTCGTACCTGTTTTAGTGTTCGCATGTGGTTTTTATCGTGGTACAAAGCATGGCCCATTCAAAAGCTATTGTATTTTATACAGCTAAAATCACTATTAATTATTACTGTAGAACTTGGATGACAATGACAAATGCTTCAAGAAAATGCATGCTAGTGGCTCCAATACTATATAAGTGGCTTCTTAAGTCACTGAGGTATGAGAAATACTAACTGTATTTCTAATGGGATTTTTGTAAAGGGTAGTAGTAGTTCTGACAGTATCCAGTATTCTATCCATGGTCTAGAAATTGTATACTAAATCAGTAGGAAGAAGGGTTTATCCAAAGAGTAGTGAAGTTGAGGCAGTTGTTCTGCATTTTAAAAATTACTTTTGTGAGTTTTTTTCAGTAAATGCTTTAATTTAAGAGGCTTTTGGAAGATAAGATAAAAATTATTTTTTAAATATTTACAAAGCTTCATAATGATTTGATTTGGCCTGTGGCTCACTTTTCTCACTGAGGGAAAAAATTTGGAAACTCAGCCTGGAGGAAGTTACCTAGATGGTTAGGAGTGGAGGTTTGTTTTGGTTTTGCTTTTAATGAAGAATCAACCTAGTTAGTATCTGAAAATATCTCAGACAACTGCCTCTAAACAAAAAGATATTTTAACTGAGTAATTTATTTAAAATACTTGGGACACTAGGTCAAGAAAAAGTCTTTGCTTTTTGAGTATTTCAAGACCTTTATAGATTTGAAGTTAACAGTCAGGTTGCCATTAAATGTCTGTCCTCTCTAAATTCTGCAAAATTCTGTGTCTAAAAATCTATAACTACTAATGGTTCTCTTGATTAATGAGAAATTATCTATTTGGTAGGAAGGTTGAATATATAAAAAAAAAAAGTCACTTACAAAATAATAGTGTTAAACTTTTATAATAGTATTTAAACTAAACTGGTTTTTAATATTGCTCAGCTATGTATGTAACGTACGTTTAAATTTCCTTCCCCTCTTCGCTATTGCATTTTGTTGATTGTGGTGTGTTTGAAACTTGGTGACTTGGATTTTGCTTCTGACCATGGAGTCCACCAGCACTGTCCTGATCTGTATTTCAGATCGCTTTTTCTTTGTGAATTTTGACCGCTGATGCATAGATGTGTGCAATAATAGACGTTTTCTAGTGTTCGTGCTTTCTAGATAACGAGAATCTGATTTGATACAGATTCTTGAACAGACACAAAGCTAAACTGAATGATGCACAGAGGGATGGGATTAAGAGAGACTTTGAGAGCTGGATTTTTTCATTTTAACCTAGGCATTAGAGATGATGACTTAAGATGGTGCTACTTGAAAAGGAGTGTCTGGATGACTAGTCAAATATTTTCCTGGAAATAACTAATATAAACACTTTATTGCTTCAGTGACCTTTTTTATCGTTAATTTGTATAAAGTGTGTTTGTTAAAAACTTTAGCATTTGTGAAATTGCTAAAATTCTAAAATAAAAATAAAAAAGAAGTTTTTCTAGAAGAAAACTTCTAGAATAAAAAAAGAAGTTTTGGCACAGAGGGATTCTTAGTATTACTGATAATAAGACCTGTAACTATCAGGAGATATGCTGTTATTCCCTGGGATGCGTCCTGGGATGCGTCTCTACTATATCAACAGATCCAGCATACACAGACCTCATGGATCATACGTAATTTCTGCCAGATCAATCTTTTTCATTTCATACCTAAAATTTAATACCTGTAGTTAGTTTAACCTAAAATTCTGAAATGGAGAACAGTGAAGTTTCAGAAAGGGGGAGTGCATCCTAGCGTTAATTCTAAACAGGCAGTTGTACTTCTGGAAGCTAGAAATATAGACTTGGTTTTTCTTAGCTTTACCCTGAAAAATGAATGGGAGGCCTAAAATAAAAATGGTTATGGTGTTAAGGGCTAAAATAGCTCAGATTTTGTTCAGTTTTGCTTGTTTTCCAAATTACGGTAGAAGTAACTTTTATGATTTGTACCAGAAGATACTTGGAGGAGGTATTATGGCAAAGTCTGATATCATATACTCTGTACTTGCCATAGTGCATCAAACATCATGCTTTCCCTTGAAACATTAGATGATAGTAAGCCGCTGCTTCCAGGTGTTTCGTCATAACCATGCTGCACTACCATTCATACCAACTGTTTGTTTCATTGCATTTTAGTAATTAGTGTTTTATCCCTGTTCATTAGTGTTTCATCACTGTCTACCACAAACCATAGGTAAGGGTGCGATTTTTTTCACACACAAGCTCAGTGTGCACAATTTCTAGTAACAGCTGTCAGTGGGGGCTGTAGCTAAGAACACTCTATAGCTGAAATTGTGATAGGCTTATAGCTGAAATTGTGATAGGCCTTGTGTGTCTTGGTCAAGTTCTAGGTTCTCCTTCCCTCTTCATCATACCACTTCCTATTAATTGTGTTGCTTTTTTTTCTGCAGTATTTTATGTACTCTCGGTTGAAGTAGTTATAAACAGATACAAAATCATATTATTGTTGTAGCAAAATAACCTAATATGGGATGTCTGTTGCAATCATGTTTTCTATTCGTATTTCTCTAAATAATTAGTTTTGTGGTTTGCATTGTTTTAGGTTTTGTTGTTTCTGTCATCTCTTTCATGAAGCTGTTATAGCTTTTAAAGATTTTTCTGTTATGTACATGTTCCCATTTGGTCCTAAAGATTTTTTTTTTTTTTTTTTCTCAGAAGACCTTTTTCTTTTCTGAAAAGCTTATGACAAAAAGATCTTCAACTTTTCCCTGTAGAAAAATATGTTAAGTCTTTTAGGTTTATTGTTTACTGTTTTGATATTATCTGTTTATTTAATGAAAACACTCTATGGCTTTACATTTTGAAAAAACATCTTTGCTAGATTTGAATATTGAAGATATATTCACACTTGGAAATTCCCATTCTAAAACACTGCGATAAGTATTTCTTTTAGTAATCTAATAACTTGAAAGATTTTCTGGAGTAAACTGTAATATGAAACTAACAAATTTTAGCTTTTAATTTTTCTAAATCAACTACGTTTTCTGTGAACGTTGCTTGCTTATAACTGCTGTAATTCTGCTCTTAAAGAATGTGTGAGAGTAATTTACTCTTTAAGCACTTGAGATTGAAGGACCGTATTGATATGACAAATTTCATACAAATATAGCAAGTAGATTCTCAAAAAAAAAAAACCCACAAAACCATTCAGTGAAAGATTGAAATTTTGAATAAATTATGGATTAAAGATGTATCTGGCTGAAACTCAGTATTTTGTTATTCTCACAAATTGCAGTTTTTAACATTTGTGATAAGATAGCTTAGAGAAAAACTAAAAAAGATTTCTTCAATGACTGATTAAGAAGTCACTGTTAAAATGCAGACTGGTCTGAAGCAAAGTTTGAAAAGTACATTTTCTTTTTTCCACAATACACATTGCTGTTATTTTTCATGTTGGTGTTTGTTTTTATGTTGGTGTCTCAATTCTTGCATGTGTTTTTCTTTTTGCCATTCTGTCATCTTTTAAAGAGGAATTGTTGTTTTCAGAGTGGCAGAATCAAGGTCACATAACTTTCAATTTTGTATCTATTCCATATGAGTACCTGACAAAAACATGCACTTAACATAATTTACAGTTTCAACTATATTTACACTGAGCTACGTCCTTGGTAAGGGTATGCTTTAGCATGAATGAGCTGATAAAGCAATGTCTTCTTGGAACTTTAATACAGAGTTCTCAGAGGGGATTGAATAGCTTGAATATATTTTATTGTGTGCTGTCTTTCCCTAAGTTAGTGTTTTTTTATTAATTTGTTAAATCTACAGGGATGCTTCATTTGGGAACTGCACATACAATCTCACGATCTTGGACTGTTTACAGGGAATAAATAAGGTAATCATGCTTTTCCTTAGCAAAACAGGTTTAAATTGACTTTAAAAAAAGTGAAGTAAAACACCCTTAAAATACGTGAGAAGAAAATCTGGTTTCAAAGCAAGATGCATGTCAATGAGTAGTGTGCTGTCATGAAGCCTAAGTTACTGAGAACCGTGTTTGAGTAGTGACAAGTGTAGAAGGGAAAAGGTTATGTTTCTGCTTGGTTAGCCTTTGATAACTTTCTGTAGCTCACTTTATGAAGTAGAACGTGCAAACATCTCAGGCCCCATCTCAGGGTGGGGTTACAGGTAATGTACTAGATACGCTAACAAACCATTTATAAACATAGGTTGATAAAATAAAAGTACTGCAGTACTCTGTGACTTAATCTAAGCACTGTTTTTGCATTTTTTTTTGTGGATACTTAACTCCATTTCAGTGTTTGACACCTTTTCAGAATTGTTTAAAAAGAATGAAAACTAGTGTATCTTACTAGTGTCTTGGTGTGTCATTTAAAAAAGTTTGTCAGCTTTCTTGTTAAAGCTTTGCCTTGCATGTGCTGTGGTTTCAAAATACGTATAATACTCAATGCAAAAAATATGAACTTATCAAAAATAATTTGAAAATCATAATTTAAATTGCTAAATTTGTGGTTATGGTCCTGGAGAAAATCAATCTCCAGTGCTGCTTTTTAAAATGTTGTTTTACATTTTAATTGTCAACCTGGTGTTACAGTATATACTTGATACTGTAAGCAAAGATCAAATTTTGTTCATCTAATTTCCCAGTGATCTTGATGAGAGGAAGAGGTTATATAAATGCTTCTGTACTGACACTTTATAGACTATTTGTAATTCTTAAAAGTATGGCAAAACAAGTGTTTCTTAAAAATTGAAAAAAAGGACAGATCAAGCTTAATATTTTTAGTTCTGTGGGGGTGGGAAAGGAGCTGTCAGTTAACAGTAAGACTCTTAATTTGTGTGGCTTTCTACAGATCCTGAAGCTCTATGAAGCAGTCAGTATGATTTATCTGCAACAAACACGTCAAAAGGACTCTGGAAACCATTTTTTTTCCTCTTCTGTTCCCATAAAATTTATTGAATCTTTGTCCAGTTCACCTACAGAAATAAAGACGCTTTGAGCAGAAACTGTATGGCTAAATCTAAAGTAAAATCTTAGTCTACCTGAGTAAATTTCATGACTTTGTTGCATATATTACATACACATAATCCAGGGGGCCTACAAATTCTGGAGTGCAGCCATCTAGCCATGCTTCAAGGAAATACATTTTTCTAGATCTGCCATTCAAAGAAACCTCTCAGTATCTTAGGTTTCATGACAACATTGTCTATTTAAATAAACTATTTTAGTTTTGTCTAAAAAGAAATAAAAATATTTGTAGCAAAAAGTGGTGAACAGTTGTTTCCTAAAACATAGATATATGGTCTTTTTTAACACACCTTAATCATAGAACGTTGTGCAATGTCTATACTTTCCAGAATGTGTTAGATTCAGTATAAATATATGCTGCAGAAATATATTTCACCAATTCTTTGGAAGAAATTTGTGGTATCGTTTGCTTATTCATAAAATTGTTTTTAATATGGTGTTGTATACAAATCTTCAGTGCAAAATTGACTTATTAAGTAGTAGCACAGGAATCAAATACAAAACTTAATTTCTTTCAATCATTTAATAAATCTTGTCTACCATAGTCTTGTTAACTTCATTCTATCAATAGAATGCAATGAGAGAAGTATTAACAAATCACAAAATACAGGTTATACATACTACTTCTATCTGTGTAAGATTTTTGCCTGGGTATTATGGTAATAAAATCAGAGTGTCGTATTAAATACAGAAAAGCAATAAACTATTTTTGTGCATTTTGGTCATAAAATATAGAGCGTTAAATATATTCAGCACAGAAATTATCAAAGGACTATATGACAAAAAGGGAATTACTTTTTCTCATCTGCCTTCAAGAAAAAAAAACACATAGGAGTGTGTAGAGACTCAGTTTTAAGATTTAGGTGATATGCAACGAACTTATGTTACATCATAATGTCTTTGAAGGGGAAATAATGAACCCGTTGTTTTTGGACATTGTTAAAGTTTTTTTTGTCTGTGTTGTTAATCTGTGCAAAATTGAATGTCGTCTTAACACAGAGACTTCAGCAAGCCAAAATCACAAACATTTAGTGATTTAGTTTTAATTTTTAAGAACAGCGTTATAAAATGAGATTATAAATCATATTTAAGAATGAACTGACACCTTGTTGCCTTTTAGGCCTTACAGCATGGATTTTTTGACTTTAAGACCTTTGATGTGGATGAATATGAACACTATGAGGTTTGTACATTTAATGAGTTTAATGTGTCTGGTTTGCCTTAAAATAAGTCAGAATGCTTATTATTCCACAAGTTAAAAAAAAAAAAAAATGGAAAAACATTTTAATTAAAGTAACACTCAGTCGTTGTATGTACAGTTAGTACATGAAACCACAATACAGTTCTCTTGGTTAGGTAATCGTTGGATTTTTTGTTCAGTTTTGCTTGTTTTCCAAATTACTATAGAAGTAAATAAGCTGCCTGAAAAGAAAGTATTAGAACAATTGATTAAAGCAGTATACCAAACAGCCCCATTATCTTGTTTAATGCTTAACATCATTTTACATTTCTGTGAATGAATCCTGCTTGCTGAGTTCATGAGAACTTAGAATCCTCGTTAATTTTTTGTCTATCCTTTGTGTGTCTTCTACTATTTTATGTATGATGGTTAGCTTTGTATTTTAGATATGTACTGTGCTGTGTTTCTAGAACTTTAAATGTTCCATCTTTTTGCTGTGTTAGATCTTCAGATGTATAGTTGTGTGGAGAAAAGTTGCATAAGATTTAAAAGGAACAGGCTAATGGAAATTCAGTTTCATCTGTAAAGATGAACTATAGAGTTCTTCAATCTTACTACACTATCAAGGCAGCTAATTCCCCTTTTGTTAATCAGGTTCTCAATTTGCTACAGTGATGTTTGCATATAGTGCTGAATATACATATAGTTCAGAGTGATTAAAATTAGAGTTATTTACAAAAAGCTGTGTACTGCAAAGAACTAACTTACAGATAATACTGGTAATGCAAATATAAAAACAATTCTGATTGATTGAACAGAATTTCTTTAATAAAGGGAGTAGAGGTGCCGTGATATTGAGATTGTAGTCTGGAATAGAAATTTGTGTGTTGTGAGGAGCGGTCCTGACTTGGCAGTAAGAATCATTTCACTAGCCCTTACGCAAGCTTGTTAACTTACCGGAGTTTTTGCTGTGTGAGGATATTTGGAGCAAGCCTAATGGGGTTAGCTAAGTAAACAGTTGGTGAATTGATTACAGTAATGCCCATTATCAGAACCTTTCACTCATTAAGATGTTTTGATGAGCTGAGAGCAAAAACCACAAGCTTCCTAATGCAGTTGAACTGAATGCCATGTCCTTGAAAGTCATGCTGACGATAATTGCATTGCCAATGGGCAGTCTTCATTAAAAAAAAAAAAAAAGGCATTCCTCAGTTTGATCAATAAAAGAATTCACAGAACCTTTCTGAAGTTTTCATTTAAAAATGAAAAGCCATTTTTGCAAAGAGATGCAAAACCTCAGTTTTTTTTATTTTTTATTTTGATCTATATTTTGCTTCTATGATTGCTAACTCATTAGAGCTATGCCAGTGTATGAATTTCAGTTTCTGCAGAGAAAGGATAATTGTTTTTGAAGGCTAATTGTTCTTTTTAATTTGTTTTCCATTAATTGGCTTTTTAGTGCCTACTTCCCAGTGCCTTACAGGGAAGCATTTTTCCATATTTTTAGACTAAAACACACAATAATGCTACTGTTTGCCAGCAATATTATAGATAGGTGTCTTAAAACCCCTAGCCCTGTATGGGACAAATACCTTAGATATAGGATCTGTTGAAAAATCTTTTATTGAAAAACTTTAGCAAAATTTGACGTGGCTTTGTTTTATTAAGAGATTTCTGAGAAACAGCTTATGTTTAGTTCCTATTTAGCTTATAAATATAGGACAAACTTATATTTGAAGTGTTTTAATGCAGCAAGAACATCATAAATAAAAAGAAACTCATTTTTTAAACTTGTATCTAGAGATATTAAAATGTTTTTCTCTTTCTTGCAATTTTTTCTAGCGAGTAGAAAATGGTGACTTCAACTGGATTGTTCCTGGAAAATTTCTGGCATTTAGTGGACCACACCCAAAAAGCAAACTTGAAAATGGTATGGTTCAGGGTTTTAAAGTGTGTATTTTAGTGCTATTCTTTGAACGTTTTTTGTAGCATGTGAAACATATGTAGCAAATGAGCAAAAGATCATAGATGTTTATAGATTAATTGTCTTCAGAAATAATCATGCAGTGAACATTTTGTATGCAGTCATAGAACTTAATTTCACTTCTAACAGTCAGTGATGTCCATTCAGAGAAAATGCCAGAAAAACCTCAGGTACTTTACTTATTTTCTGGAAACTGACACCTGATAGGATAAGTATGCAGAATTAAAGGTGAGTTGCATAAAGTAAAGGAAGACTGTATTGAGGATTTTGTAACAAAGGCAAGGAAAGTCTTTAAAAAGAAGCTTGTCTTTCCTACTTGAGATAATGGAAAGAACATAGTAATTCTAATGAACATACGTAATTTTAATGGAATATAAAAGAGAAACTTGAGTGACAAAATAGAGATTTGGTCTAGCTAAAAGGAAAATCAGTCATATTTCTTGCTTGATTTAATCAAAATCTAGGGAGACATTATTTTGGTTGGTTTGGATTTTCCCCTAGTTGCTGTTAGTCACTTCTTGCAGAACATCTTCAAAAATAATCTAAATTATTCTGTAGAATCTGGAAAACTTGTTATGTTTTTAACATGTATATAACTGAAATACTATTAAATGAACACTAATGCTTACGATCCAGTTATGGCAGTAAGTACACATTACAAAGCTACATTTTTCTCATTATGCTGTGACTCTAATTGCATTTACCAATGCAGATATGACTTGTAGAAATAAATGTCCCATGAAATGTCTCAAATCTGTTTGATCTAGGGGAAAGTTAGATCTAGTAATGCTGTTGTATTGGTGGGGATACAATGGGGACTATTTCACCTGCACCTTTTCTGCAGTTTTACACTACTTACTACCTAGGCATCTGATATTTTAAAATGTTTGATTCAGGAATGTGTGTAGAGATACCAAATAGCTTAATTTTTACTGTAATTGATGTGGAGGGAGTAACTGTAAACCTATTTAAGAATCAGAAAAAAATACATGGGCTGAGTTGGAATCTAGCATAAATTAGCAGAAACTTATCAAGAAAGAGCTGGGAAAAGAAAGTAGTTGGCAAATTAAAGAAGTAAACTAAATACAAATTTGATGAGAACATCACTTAATCCTTTCTTTTCTCTCTACCTTTATGAATGCTTCATCTAGAGGATCATATTGTGTCGCAATTGAATCAAGGCAATAAAGCTTATTTTCATCACAGTGAAGCATAATTTTTTCTGGCACTACTTTACCCTTGACTACTTCTCTTGTCCATAATGTCCAAAACACCAATCTGTTTTCCTCATAAACACAATTTGTCCTATTAAAGCATGTTTTATTCTTATGATAAAGAGCTCTGAAATGCTAAATTAATATATGTAGTTAGCTTTCAAATATCTGTAAATCTCTACAAGTAGAGGGGAATGGGCTAAGCAAGAGGCAGTACAGTGTTTCAAAAATTCTGTGCTTTATTTTTTTTCTGATTTTTTTTTTAAATTATAGTGGTCTTCATAAGCATTTTGTGGACATTTTTGTTATCAACAACTTTCTGTATTATTCTGAATAAAATATTAAGAAGTATTAGGATGTTTACTAGTCAAAAATTTTTAGAAGGATTTTGACTAGCAGGACATTGAACTTCATTCTCATAAAACAGTTGTTGCAACACACTTTGCTTTATTTGTTTTTTATAGGTTATCCTCTTCATGCACCTGAAGCCTACTTTCCCTATTTCAGGAAACATAATGTCACATCAATCATAAGGCTAAATAAAAAAATTTATGAGGCAAAACGTTTTACTGATGCTGGGTTTGAGCATTATGACTTGTTCTTCGTAGACGGAAGCACACCAAGCGACAGTATAGTTCAGAGGTTCCTGAACATTTGTGAGAATGCTGGCGGTGCTATTGCTGTACATTGTAAAGGTATGTGTGCTTATTTACTTATTTTGAACTTCAGTATGAGAAATATAAATGCATTTATTTCTTTTTTTTTTTAAAAAAAAGATAAAACCCTGAAAAATAACCTGTTCTTGTGAAAGTAATACTGCTTTATAATTTGACTAAATGTGGGACAAATACCAAATATTTTCATGTGCATATTAAGTTCTTTCAGCCTACACTACTGCTTACAGAAATTGACAAACTGTTGTTCATTGTTCTGTGTTTTTTTTGTTTTTTTTTTTTTTTCTTTTAGTATCACTTGAAGGCATGAGTTTTAGTGAATGCAGACTTCTCTTTTGCATTATTCTTTCACAGTTAGCATTATACTAATATGCTAGGAAATGCCAAATTCTGAAAGGGTTTCTTTGTGCTTTTGGGACTGTCATTCTACATTTTTCTGTGGAGCATAACTTCTACATTTCAAGTTAATGTGAGATGCCAGTATTTCAACCAGCCAATGTCAGCATATCAGCAAGAAAATATACAGAACATGCTTAGTCAAGAATGATTAACAAAGGCTCTGAAGGGTTCATCTTGATGTATGTTTAAAGAATTGTGTAAGGACATTGTGGAGACAAATGTCTTGCTGATCTGAAACAATAATAGTGCTATTCAATTAATGTTGTTGTTGTGTTTTGTTTTGTTTTTTCCACATGAGCACTAAAAATGCATGTCAGGTGAACAAGCTTATTTGACAGCAACTTGTTGGTGTGGCAGAATTATATGCTGTTCAATACATATTGCTTTTTATATAGATAGTTCACTTCACCAAATGCAGGGGAAGAACAACTCTAGGCACCAGCATGTGCTGGGACTCACCTGGCTGTGGACAGCAACTTTCTAGAAAAGGACCTAGTCCTGGTGGACACCAAGTTGAACAAGTCAGCACTGTGTCCTTACCACTAAGAAGGCTAAGAGTATTCTTGGCTGCATTAGGCAAAGTATTGCCAGCAGTCAAGAGAGGTGATCCTTCTACTCAGCATTGGTGAGGCCTCACCCGATTCTGGGCTCCTCAGTATAAGACAGACATGGACTTACTAGAAATGGTCCAACATAGGGCCTGATCAAAGGACTGGAGCACTTCCACTGTGAGGAGTGGGTTGGGACCATTCACCCTGAAAATAAGGAGGCTTAAAGGGGTGGGAGAGGTCTATAAATATCTGAAGGCACAAAGGTATCTAAATTTACTTATTTAACTAGTTTTGCGAGTACAAAATCCAGCTTGGTCACAGTTTTCTTAAATTATCAACCCTTAAAAAAATGTTTGAGGTAGAAGTGCACGAGGGAGAAGAGGAATCAGTTGCATGTTTTCTTAAGGATGTTTTTTTTGTAAATATACTAGTTCATATATGTACAGCACTGAAATCCAATAATATGGCAAACAGGATATCGAATCAGTGGTAAACAACATTATTAAAAAGTTGTCTTATACTTGAATTTGATAATTAGGAAATGCTCATGACTTTATATGTAATATTTGTGTTTCTTTAGCTGGCCTGGGGAGAACAGGAACACTGATTGCCTGCTACATAATGAAACACTATAGATTCACGCATGCTGAAGCCATTGCTTGGATAAGAATATGTCGACCAGGCTCTATTATAGGACCTCAGCAACACTTCTTGGAAGAGTATGTGTATTTGATTTGCTACTAAGAATTAACTGCTTTTCTACATCCTTATTGTGCATCCTTATCCATCTTGTGCTATTGTTTAGGATCTATTTTCTGTCTTCTAATACTGTATTTTACTGCCTGTTGTAATATATTTAAGTTGAGATTGATTTGAGATTGTGGTGGAACTTACTTGTTAGCAATCATCTTCTCTGGAGCGCTGTGCATTTTGTTGCCTTCAGGGGCAGAGGGTCTCAAGACTGCATATTTGTGTTCTGGGGAACTTAGGAGATAAGGACAAACACATTGGCAGTATAAATTCCAGGTGTAGATGTAAGATTAAATCAACAATAAAGACTTATTAAAATGTTAATATAGAAAATATATACTTCAAGCCTATGATGACACTTGAATCTTGCCATAGTAATAATTGAATCATTATTTTTCTTTATTGTAATTAAGGATTAAATAAGTATGTGTTGGACAACTTATGCTCTGTCAGATTCCTGGTGTAATGTATGAACATTTCTGACCTGGAGCTAATGTAGTTATTAGCAAAACATAATTATATGGTTTTAAGATGGCTCCTTCTCAAATTTGACTATATACTTTATTTTGAAAACACTTTGTATTCAGGTAATTTTGAATGGGAGATTCAAGGTTTGGTCCTGACTGGGTCTGACTGGAAATAGTACCCTGGCTTTAGTGATGTTGATGTTAGGTTTAATTTCATAGTGACTTCTGTGTTGAATTACTACTGTAGTAGTCATGCTGATATTTCTGAGGTTATACCTTCTGATGTTTAGCTGAAGGCATTTTCATTGTTATGAGGAAAAGATGCTGTATAAATGCAGTAAAACATTATCTGACCTTGCATCTAAAATACGATACCAGAGAAAGAAGCATTACTGTAATTCCTAACAGAAATGGAGCATGGATTGGATTCCTATTTACGTTCTACTCCTTGAAATGGGTACTCATTTGAGAAATAGCCCACCATTGTTCAAAATACTGTAAATCACAAACTTGCACGAACCACAAGTGCTCACTGAAGACAGATCAAATTTTTCCACACCCTGCTGATCCTTGGTTGATGAATTTTTAAAAATAACTTCAACAAAACAGCAAGAATAAGAGAGGAAGATACTAGGTGATTAGTAAATGCTGTTCACTTGAAGAACGAGAAATACAGTAACTAAGTCTCTTCTGCAGTGGCCTTGAAATATTTGGTTTGATTTTTTAAATAGCCAAAGATCTTTCATATTTTTTTTCATTACTATCTATATCTTTTATATCCAAGAGTTGTATTGGTCAGTGAGAATTTTCTATTGTCCTAATGGCAATAGATACCTGTTTTGATGTTCAGACAAAATTCAAGTGATATCACCAGTAGCCTCAAAATGGGAACGAGGAGGAAGAAGCTAACATCAGTTTTACCAGTCTAGTATGAAAAGTCTTGGTCTTAGGACTGCAAAATTGCATCTGACAAAAAGGTTAAATCTTACAAATTTGCTCTCCCAGCCTTCACAGATTGTCAAAACTTCATCTCCTTAGGTCCTTTGAGGTTTATCGAAGGAGGTTTTCAATAGTTGTGTTTTTTTTTTTTTTTTGGGGGGGGGGGGAACATCACTTGGGTAGGAGGGTATCAAATGAGTTTGCTACTGTGAATGCAATTAATCTTGAAAGACTTCAAAGGTATTCAGATTCAAGCACACCTTATAGGCTACTTTTGTTAGGTGGCTTTAGTGGTTTTGTGTGCTTCCCCCCCATCCCCCCGACACACTTTGTTTTCTTGGGATGTAGTGAAATCTTTCAGGAAGTGTTTACCTTTCCCATTCGTTATTGTGCAAGCTTGGGCAATTGGCTCAGGCTACTTGATTCTTAGGCTTTACCTTAACATTCTGTTTTCAGAGAAAATTTTCCGGTGAAATTATCTTCTCAGACTTTTGTTCAATTTTAACAATTTAATTTTGTTATGATAATATGTAATAGGATCTCAGTTCTTGAATTGGCACTTCTATGTATAGAAGCTTGACAGGTATCTATCCAGCAAAAGTGTGCTAAGCCAAGTACATAGCAATTAAATGATTATTTTTGCCACCTGTCTAAAGGATATCATCTTGTATTTTCTGAAAGTTGTTCCTAAACTCCCGTTAAACTTTATGTGACTATGACCACTTTTGCCACACAATACCCATATACACAAAATTATGCTGATGGTAAGTTAAAGTGTGGTGTCATCATTTATTCTACCCATTATGTATATAAAAGAATTAATTTATATGATTTTTTTAAAAGGCTTTTAAGAGCCTTTAAGTGCTATGGCAATTTATTTAGTTAATCTCTTCTACTATTAGGATTTTGTAAAATCAAGTTTTATATTAGTGTAATATTTCTTTGGCTGCAGACTTGTTTAGATATTCTTTTTTTTATTTTTTTAACCAACAAAGATTTTTTTTAGTGATAAAATGTGCAGATTATTTTCAGTTGAAAACGCACAGAGGATTCAAATGTTGTCAATCTATAAAAGTAGCATGTTTCCATATTGCTTTTATCTGTGTGCAAATTTATTGATATTAACTGATTTGTTCTGAATCCAAAAGGAAGCAAGCAATGTTGTGGCTGGAGGGAGATCTCATCCAATCCAAACAGAAACAACGAGTAGTTGATGGAAACATTAACAGAGTTCTTTGTGGCTTGAGTGATATGTCAATCAGTGACAGTTTGAACAAAGTACAAGACTTGGATCAATATGGGGAGGTAAGTGTTCACAAGAAGAATTTCAAATACGTAGAGATAGAATTGATCATTGTAAGTAGCTATAGATCGCTTTTACGTTCGGGTTTTTTTTTTTTTGACTTTTTTCTTTTAAAATATGTGACAATTAGAATAAATCTCAATTTTCTCAAAAACAAAAAAGCTTGGATTATATTTAAAACTTTTTGTGAAATATATGTAAAAGTGTAGGTCGCTTCTGATCTCTTATACTTCAGGAAGGTTTGTGTAATTTCAGATAAGTCTTCCACAGTTTTGAGTTGTGATTTTTTGTTTGTTTTGAAAATGTTGGGGATAAATTTTCCTAATGGAGATCTACTTATTTTAAGCTTCTAGCTGATAATGCATGAGTGTATAGATAGATGTCCATCCCTTTATTGCAGTGCTGTGGATTACTGCTGTTACATGTACATTTGGGGTAAGGATCTTACAATTATTTATTGTGTAGGAGAGGCAATTATTTATTGTGTAGGAGTGTCATCTAAAGTGAACATATTTCTTCTTCTGAACTAGTAAAAACTTAAAACTCTTAATAATAGTTACGGAGGAAAGAGTTGGAATTCAGTTACTATAAAAAACAGACTTATTTAAATGCATAGTGGCATTAGATTTGAGCATCTGAACTGATTTTGAGGTTAGATTGTGCATTTGTACAATGGCACGTTTTATTCACTGGAAATGTACAACGATAGCATAGTGCTCCATGAATGCAAAAGATTGTAAAATAGCCTTTTAAATGTTAATCTTTGTAAAGGAGATGTTCATTAGTTTTAAACTACATTGCTCTTAAAAATTTTGTATATTTCTTTGCTTGCATGTTTTGTTTCACAGAATGAATTTGAAGACAAAGCAGGTGCGGAAGGAAAGAATGGCATGACGCAAGGAGATAAGCTTCATGCCTTAAAAAGTCGGAGAAGGCCATGCTCTACTACAACTGGAGCTCTGAGGTAATTAAATAATTCTGTGGTAATTTGCAATTTTAAATTCACTCTATGCTGTCAGATCTTAATAGCAAATATGCCGTCTTATTTAAGCAGTGGTACTAGTTGTGCCACTTCTGTGGTGGAAATTTGTGTGTGTGTATTAGTTGCATATTTATTTTATTAATTTGTTCTTTTATTTTCTGTCTTCCTGTTTAGGATAACTACTAACTTTTTAGCAGCAAAAGATAAAGCAGAAAACTAGTTCAAAACCTTCATACTTATGTCTATGTAGCATTTTAAAACTTGTCCCTAACAAAAATACTTTTTAATTTCTGTAGTTTTTATTTGTTATAATATTAATTTTGAATCTTTTAGGGTCTGTAAAAATGTAAAGTTTGGAATTAAACCCGCAGTTTCTTAATACTAAATGATCTCTGCTGTTTAAATTAAAATTAAGTTAGTTTCATATTTTAAAGCCTGTGTGAAGTATGCAATTATACTTGAAATAAATTAGCCTTTGATTTTTAAAATGTCTTATTCCGTTTCTTTAGGCTGCAAGAAATGAAACTGCACACCAGGTCCATATCTCAACCTTTCAGGTATTAACCTTAAGAAATTATCTAACATATTCAATTATAGTTCTAAATGTATACCACTTTAGTCTTCTGTATTCAGTGTTTTGAGTTAAGTGTATCACATCAATTGATAAGCAGTTTCAGACTTGTGAGAAATTGCAGGGAATAAACTTTTTTAAGCATCTGCAAATAGAAAAAAAAAAAGTAGTTAAGCAGAGGGATACAGCTGTACTTTGGGGGTACCTTGAATTCTCCTTAACAACTAGTACATACAAGTAATTTCTTCAGTCATATTTTCTGGTATCTATGCTGTTATGCAGTGAAGGTTGCATAGTTAACTCATAACCCATTCATTTCTGTAAAAATAAATACTTGTCTCAAAAACCTGAATCAGCTAAATGTTGCCTCTATATTACAAGTTGTGGTCTGTGTGGTTCTTGTAGATGGACTAGAGACTATACAATCAATACTTCTATCAGAAGATGTACTGGACGAATATTGAGTTTTAGTACCTTCTGATGGTTTAAAATAGGGCACTGTACCTTTTACTACAAATAAGTACTTCCCAGAAGTTTCTGTGGATCCAAGAAAGCCAACAGTTTCTTTTCATTTTCATAAATGTTTTTCATTTATGACATATACTGAAACAGTACTAACAGTTCCCCTCTAAAGAAAAAAAAACTATAATAAAAATTGACTTAACTTTAAGAGCTATAGGAGTATTAGATCTAAGTCTTATACTTTTGTAACCACTGCACTTTTTTTTTTTTACCATTGCATTTAAAATACACTGTGTAAGACACATTATTTGTCATTATAAAGCATTAATATGAAAAAGAACACATTACCTTTGGTTTTATTGCAGCCTGGATTTTTGAGATAGATTACTCCAGGTGTCTAACTTCAGAGACTTCTGTTTACATGGCTTTTTTTGTGTGTGGAAGTAAAGCTGTTTCTGCTCTGTCATTCCTTCTGTGCTTGCAGTTGGAGACTTGTACCCAAGGCCTTAGGAGCTGATCATGACTGTACCCTTTTGGTCTAACGATGGAGAGAATTTCATACTACTGCTAGGCTCTTCATTTACTAATTTTTATTAAACTAAAGTATTCTTTATCATTGCAAATTTGACACAAAATATTGAGGGGAAAAGTAGCCTATAACTATATAATATGGTGTAGCAGGAGAAAAACACCTTAGGCATTTCTCAAACCAGGTAAATCATTTGCTGTTGAGTTCTCAGTACATCTTGAGATTACCACTTTTGAAAATACCAGTCTATGTATTGAAAGACTATGTGTTTGGGATGTGCATTTCAATTATAATAATCATACTTCTCACTAAAACTCCACTACTTCTAGGCTGAATACTTCAGGCAGCACCGAAGGATCCATGTCTCCACTGAAGGCCTCCAAAGTCATGGCAGTTAATTTACCATCTGCAGAAAGAATAAGCAGATTTACCGCATCCTCAGGCTCTAACTTTAAAAGGTTTTTTTTATTTCTCATTTTGGTACAAATACTTATTATATATTACAGTGGTTTTCAACAGATATGCAGTCTATGAAGGACTTGCTGTTCTTGGGTGTGAGAAGGCTTACATTTACTTACAAAATTATTCGCTGTTCCACTAGCCAAACTTTAGTTGCCTACAGGTGGGGAGAAAAAAAAAAAAAAAAAAACAAATAACCCTGCCCCAAACACACACACACACAAAAACAATACCGGTGTGAATTTGGGGAGGATTGTATCAATATGTTGCTCATTTTTTAAATATTCATCTGAATTTATAGGAGCTTTGCAACTATTCCTATAAATCTGTATATTATTAATCTCAGAAAAATACTGAGCGGTAATTGAAACAATTTTTATGAACCCTTGATTCATTGCTATTCAATTCCATTGTTACTACTGTACTAAGTAATTATGGGTGTAAATTAAATATATAATGATGCATTTTTCATAACTTCTGGGCACAACTATTTACTTTTTAAAACAACTAAATCAGAGATATGTCCTGACACCTTATTGTTATTGTTAGTCTCAAATTTTATCATATTCCTTCCTGGTTACTTGAAGACTTTTATCACACTACTACCTCTAAGAAACAGAAGAGGAGTTCCTAAACTTACATGTAGACAAAATATGTTAGTGTAGGTCAGCCACTGCCTCAACCTTTTAACACAATCTCCTGCATGTGCGCGTGATTTGACGGAGGTGAAAGCTGACAGTGGCTTGAGTAAATGAACTATGGGAACTCCTAGCACAGAATTCTGTTTTTAGTTAATTTTGTCTTTAGAGAGGATGAAGTTGTGTCCACACATTAATTGTTTCAGAATGGTCCATATTATTCACCTAATGTCTTTTGAATTGTCTGTTATGTGTACATTCTACATACATTGTGTGTATTTTTTCCCCCCATGTGTTCTCCATTCAGCGTTTCCATAAACTCCAGACTAGCCAGTTCTCTAGGGAACCTGTACGCTGCTTCAGATGATGATGAGACCAAAATGACATCATCGTCCCCTAGGACAGGTTTTTCTGTAAGCCAAATCTCCAGCCACTTGAATGGCAGCTTGCAGCTGCCTCGCAGAAATAACCATGAACTGAACAACAACTTGTACAACAGAAACAGCAGTAGTGGCAACAACCTGAGCAGCCAAACCAGTTTTCACAGCGCCGTGACAGATGAGTACGCATCAACGCTCCTTTATGGGCCTTACAGCTCCTCAAGCACAATACCAGAGTCGATCAATTCCTGTAAGTTCAGTCACAACTCTTTCAGGCTCCTGACCACTGCTGATCTTCCTTGCTTCTGTGAGCAAAGCTGTTGTTTTTTTTTTTTTTTTAAAAAAAAGTACTCTTTAGCTAGCTTAATTTTCTGACTTCTTTAATATTTTTCAACAGCATTTTGTCTGTTGCCTTTTTAAATAACTATCATTTCAGCTGCGTTTTTCTGCTTTTTTCTAGCATCTAGATCATGGAGGTTTTATAAAAATAATACCGAACTTCAGCTACTACCTTTCTTGATATCTTTTTTATGGACCTTCATCCCCTTTAGATTTTCATTTCAAATTATCCATAATATAGTTTATAAGTTTATTATGCATCTTAATCTTTATGCAAAAATAGATTTAAAGAAACTTTTGTATTGTATGTGTCATACTAAATGGAAGATAGTGCATTCTTAAGGATAGGATTCCTTTAAAAGATGAGTGTGCTTGACTTGAAACCAAAGTCCTCTTCTAATATTAAAGGAAAAATGTTTTAGGGCTATAAGTTTCTGATGGTCTTACCATTTTAGTTTACAGACCTATACAACTTCGCTGCCTTGGGTTTATTTTGTGCCCTTTTTCTGTGTATAAAGAGGATCCATGAATAAACTAGTGCAACTTGAAAGTGATGCTGTACAAAACGTAGAGAGACTAGAGAAACTTCACTTGTGGAATCAGAAATAAATTCAGCTACAGAATGTCAGTCTCAGGGGGAAAAAATAAGCATTTAAAAAACAACTTAAAATATCTGGTTTCCAAAGATTGGATATCATACTAATTATTAAAATTACTGCACTGTACTTAATGGAATATATTGCCTATAATTAATTGAACCCATCAGCCTCCGTTTATTACTGACACTTCATATCTTTCATTTTTGAGCCACTGGAAATAAAATGAACTTCATGTATAATTAAATTGAAAATATTGCACCTTTCCGTTCTGTTTCCTTACCACTGACACATTATTTGTTTCAGTACAGCTAGAGTTTGTGTTATACCTGCTACTGTTTTTCAGTGTGGCAAGTCCCCTGCCTTAAAACAGGCGATACACACCTTGTATGCTATTAGGACATCAGCATAAAAGGTCATTCATGGGTTGTGGTGTGCTCTTTTTTTTTTTTTTTTTTTTTCCTGTAGTGAGAGACCAATCTTCTCATTAACAGCTAGTATGTTGGCACCACTTACAGGTCAGAAGCCACATGTTTATAGCTTGGTATAGCAGTTGCACTGTATGAGGATAGGCAACAATAGGAAATGCATTTTCACTGTTTCATTGTGGAATTAATGTGGGGGGGACAACTGAAACCTAGCTAGTATGAAAAGTATTTTGAAAACAAAGCTGCTGTGAGGGAACTTGTTACCTCTCAAGTTTTGTTATTACTTCGATGGATGCTTGCATTTGAAAAGTAGAGTTGTTGTGCTAGGATGTGCTTCCTATCCACTGCAACTTATCTGCAAATAAGTGTTAATATTCCATGATATTAGGATCACTGAGTGATCTGTATTGAGCTTAAATTTGAGTTTAAACAGGACTTTAAGCATTGGCAGTAACTTAGTCCTAGGGACTTTTTGAATACGACCGCATTCTTTTCAGTTACCTGAAGTTATTTTACCTCTTTCAATTGGTACTATTTTCACCTGTTACGTAGGATCGCACAAGGAAAGCTATACATAACTGAGATTTGTTTCAAGTTGGATGCAGAAACCATCCTAGTAACTTTTATAAGGAAACCAGTTCTAGAACAACAGAAGTGTTTTAGTTCAAGCTACTAGTTTGGTTGGATTCTTCCAGACACAGAGATGAAAAGGGAAGATGAAAAGCTGTACAGCAAAATGAGGATATTTGATTTGAGACACAGCCAGGAGTATTTCACTTGTTCATAAATTCTGATGATTCTAGAAAGTCAGCCTTTCTAGGTGGTCTCAGTTTTGTATCCAATATGCTTACAGAAATTCAATTCTCAGAAGAGGATAACTGACAGAAGCTCCAGATGTGTATAGTGGAGAAAAAGTCAGTACACAAAGAAAGGTAGAGAGCTATCACTAATTTGAATATCTAAGTAGCAAAACATCTCATTTTTGGATTTCTCACCTTCAATAACCTTCAGTATTGTCACATTTAAATAAATTTGAACAATAGTTCCTGGGAAGGTCAATCCATTCCTGTAACAGCATAGTACAATAAGTACCACCTAGTAATAGTACAGTGAAGGAATTCTTTGTTTTTAGCCATATCTGAGTTACAGCTACATATTACACATTAATATATAAACCTACGTGGAGAGCCCTAAGGGGTAGAGTTGCCTTACACCGCTAACATGACATTATCATGAAAAAATAAGTTGCCATTATTCATAATAGTTCTGGTTAGTTACAAGAGTACCAAATAGTAATACAAACCATTCCAGGAACAACAGACACGCTTCCTCAAACAGCTACAGCTTTAGAGGTTGAATGAAAATACTACTTCTTAAAAATTTGTAACTGTCATCTCCTTTGGAAAGGTACTTGCTTTGTGCTACAAGTGATCCTTAACAAGAAAAGCAAAGTTGGTGGGCTTGCCCCTTAAGCATAGGCTTAGAAGTTAAGTAATGATTGATGCCTTGTTTCTTATTCTTGTTTCGTATTCTGTCTAGGTATTTACAGAAGGCTAGCACTACATTGCTATTTAATCTGCTGTGAAATAAAGATTAAACTGTAAATTTAAAGATAATGGAACTGATGAAACATGTAAGAAAAGGGGCTGGGTTTACAGTCTAAATTACTGTCTTGTGTCTAGTATTGGAGCTACATGGTTCCTTCTTAGATAAGGGTGAGAAATTCTTACAAAAAAGGGGGGGAAGTGAGGAACATTGGTTCTTGCTTAGTTCAGGCAAGAGGAAAAGAGTAATTAACAAACAGGTAAATGTTCATCCTGACACCGTAAAGCTATGCGCATCTTTGTAAGGAGGGAAATATTGTTCCCTTGCAACAAAACTATTAAGCGACTTAAAATAACGATTTAAATGAAATCTGTTAGGCATAGAATGAAGTTTTAGGTTGAACAGGAAGTATTTCTACAGGAAAAAGTATAGGACTATATCTATTATAGTCCTTTAGCTTATTTTCCTGTCATGAAGTTATTTCATGCTATTTATCTCAGTTTTGTTTTCTTTTGGTAAGCAGAACTAACTCTTTGCACGTATGACACTGGCTCAAACATCCTTTTGGATAATGTTAGAATCCTTTACAGTTTTTTGAAAGTTATTTTTCAGAAAGTAGAAGTAGCAATCTGTCATCTTTCAGGTGCAGAAAGCTTCTACCTAGTGTCATCCTGGTTATATATTCAAAGCTTGCATTAGCTCCTTTAAATGTAATGCACTGGAAGTGCTGGATGGGGAGTTCTTGCTATCCAAGATACTGACACTCATAGTTTAATGTCCTGCATTCATTGTTCTTTTTTGTAGAATTCTGCATTTAGTTGAATAAAAGCATCATTTTTTTTCCCCTCTTCTTCCTGGAAACAATTTGTGAACCACAGAAGATTGTTGTCTTATCTAGATGTCACTGGTTGAAGTAATATTTTGCTTGTGGGTGATATTCATCAGCAGTCATAAACTCATGAGCAAAATATGGAGTAACATGAAGCCTTATCACCTGTTCTGGCAGAATTCTGTTAAAAATAGAATTTTGTTTAATGATTTCCACTTCACTGCTTTAAATGCTGAAATTACTTGAAGTCTTGTCAGCCAAACCTTAGCCTTGATGCAGTAAGTGCTTGTATTACATTGCACTTTTTTCTAATTGGTGCACATCAGACAATGTACCTGACAGAAGTCTATTACATATACCAATAGTTATGTTTATTCATTTAACTTCTCATCGAAGAACTCTTGAATGATAGGAATTACATGCCTGTGCTTTTACTAGCAGAATTCACTTAGCCAGAGTTAGATGTCAAACTAACTATCTGTAGTTGTACAGGTATCCTTATTTTGGAAAATCACCTTATTCTTATTTCTCTTTATGAGTTTAACTATTAACACCAGTGGTGAAAGGAGCATTTTATGATGGTTAGGACAGTAAATGTTCATTTCTAATGAATGTTCTTTAATATAATTAGTGACAAAATGAGGAACTTAAGTTTTAGGTGATGCAAGTACATCATTCTTTTTTCCAGTATGGAAGATAATGTTATCTAATACTTATTATCTTTTTAATGAAAAAAATTAACACCCATTTATTAATTCTACTATTTCACATGCTATTTAAAACAAAAATAGCCGTGACTGTCTTCCTATGGTTGTCAGCCATATATTTTTCCCTAATGGCTTTTGTTCTTTCATCAGTGGAAGCTTGCTAAGTGTATCCATTTCCTTATGATCACGTTTTATGATGCTGTATGCTGATGAACTAGATAAAAAAAAATTAATTTTCATAGAATGGACAACTTGCCCTTCTGACCAAGTAGAATAAATATTTTATTTGCAAATTTAACAAGTAGGGTGCTTTGATTAAACAATCTCACAACTGTAATCTGCAGAAATAATTTTGTCATGTATAACCACATCTAAGGTACTATAATAAGATTCCTTCCTTGGATTTATGACTATTGTAAACACAAAATATCACTCCTTAAAATGTATTTTTACCAGAGTATGTATCTGGGTAGTCTTAAGATGAGTCACCTTTTGCTTCTATAGCTGTCATGGAAACTGGCAAGATGGAAAAAATTCAAAAATTGAGAAGTGCAACAGTATTTTAAAATTTATGTGTATGAACTTGTAGAAGAGGTTTTCTTAACTACATACAGCTGAACATCAGGGAATATAGTTTTTTGGAAAAAAAATAGTGTATCCTACTGATATGTAAATGTAGCAGACTCAAAGTGTCACTTGAAGTGTGCATGTAGTTCTTATATTATATCCTGATTTATTTTAGTGGATCTTGTTTTCATATTATTTCTTGCTTTCACAACGTTCTTGTTTCAACAGTGTTTTGGGAGAGTTGATGGGCCATTCAGACTTAATTACTTGTGAGATAAGGATTTTATCCTAAAAATAGTGATGTAATACTTGAATTTTGCTCTTTTCTGGAGAAGGTGCATGTTCAGTTCCTAACAGACCTAAATGCTGTAGGGTTGTTGTCTTTAAAAAAAATTAGTTTGCAGCTGACTTAGTCCTGAAGTTAAATGTGTGTGAATGTTTCTAGCACCTAGATAGATCCATGGTTTATTTTCTTTTCCAGGAGACTTTCAGTGTCTCCTACTGGACAAGAAAATGATAATAATCTAAGCAGTTGCTTTAGCATGAATTTGATTAGAATATCATTAATTGTAGGGAAGCAATCTATTTCTTAGTTTAAATGTCGGATACTTGGGTATAAAATGCTGAGCTTGACGCTGCAGGAGACCATTGTAGGATTACACATTGAGGATTTTACTTAACTAACTTTATTTTCTCTTTGTGGCAGTTCAGCAACTTCATTTTAATTTTCTTTTATATTTTTCCTCTATTTTAAGAAAGATTGTCTTAAATACCAGCCTGTGACTTGTAAAGGTGGATTGGGGCTTTCTGTTTTTAATAAAGCTTTCAGAATTAAAGGCTATACTTTGACTCACTGCAAAATAGGAGGTAGGAATGTGAATTCTAAAATAGAAAACTCCTCCATTTGAGATTTTAAAAAAAAGTTAGATTTTGAAATATTCAATCTCTTTGGACAATGTAAAATGTTAAGAGCATTACTTAACTGTAAAATCCAGGAAAAAAAGGAAAAAAAAAAACCATCCCAACTATATTTTGATTTTTTAAACTCAAAAATTAGTCTGTATACTTTACAACAGCTATGTTGTTAGAACTGCCACCATGTTTTTAGTAATAGGAACTTCATTGGAAGTGATTTCAATTAATCTTACTCTAGAAAAATTGTTGATTAGATTTAGTTGAATTCTTTCCTGTATTCAGAAGAGGCTTTGAAACATTAGGAAGAACTCATTACTATATGAAGTAGCACTATGCAAAGGGTGGAAACACTAAAAAGCATGCTTCTTGATTTTAAACTAAATAAATATTTAAATGAATTAAAAACACCTACCCATTTGCCTACCCATTTGTAATGAAAACTAACAAAAGATGTGATTCTGTTTTCAAGCAATCCAAATGCATGGATATTCTTTTTGACATATGGTCATAAATTTTTCTTTAGTACTTCTGTAATTTAGATTTCTAACAATTTAATGAATTTTAGATTTCAGAATACTTAACTTACGGTTACTTATTTAAATTGTAATGTAAAATTTCTGGTTACTACCGTCTATTATGTCTTACATATGCTGCTCGTAGTTCTCTGTCAACTAATGCCAGCTGTTCCTGAGAACAATGAAGATGTACAATTTTTTCAGGTTATCTTTCTTCTGTCCAAGCTTAAAGTGATCTATTAGTGTACATCACACAAGAGTGTATCATTACATTGCCTGTGTTTTTGATTTTTGTTAATCAACTTTGCTTGGAATTCAATTCTGAAGGATCAGTTTAAAATCCTGCTTCAGTTGATGGAACCATAATTCAGATTTTTAAAATATTCTTCCAAAAATGAGATAGCTTTGAGCATCATTAGGAGAGCAGAGGTTTTGAGTGCTCGTTAATGAAGGGATACTTTCTGCCTCCTTCTTTACACATATAATAACTTGACAAATGTTGTCACTAAAGCTCATAACCCAGAATGATTAGAGAGGGGGGAACTTTTATGATCGTGTATTTCATAGTGACTCTGAGCCTGTAACAGGAAAAAAAAGAATGCTTTTTACATCTGCTTTGTTTTACAGTGAATTGCTTTCTATCACACGATATCCTTCATTATCAAATCTGTTCGGTGCTAACAACATACCCTTTGTAGGCAGTGTCTCTGTATGCTGAGAGCACTTCTTTCTCAACCTAGGAAAGACTATCCAGATGGTCTCAGATCTGGAACATGTGACAAATGCATTTAAAAGACAACTTCAGAAACATATTTTGTTTAGTCTCAGTGTATAGGAAGAAAAAAAAAAGCAGTATTAGTGTTCTAAAGGATTATACTGAAGTGTTTTTTTTTTTTACTAACAGGTTTCATTATGGATGCCAGTGTGCATTTCTATAGTCACAAGTTAGGAGGAATAGTGAAAAAACAGACAATAAGGCTGAGGTTTCATAGGACTCATGTTCAATAGTTTTCTCTAATCCTATTGTATTGATGCCATTTTAAATGGGGTGTGGATGAGTTGAGTTTGTTTACAACGTTTACAACTGTTCCAGTACAATGAAGAACTCTCAGATAAGACTTTCTTTCTGGTCATGATGCCTTCCTGAACACATTTACACAGGAGGTAATAATATGTTCAGATGCTCTCTAAACTGATTATTTTATAAGAAAACTTTAATGGAAGCAGAAATAAATACAGTAATTGGATTATGCCTTCGTCTTAAATATGCTATTTGCAGAACCATATGAACAATTTACAGTAACGGTATAATTTTAATCTCATAGTAATTATAGTGGAATTTATTAATTTGGAAAATTGTGATGCTGTAATATTTTTCTCAGTAATGAGCTACAACATGAAAATTTCCTATGTCATTACCTGAATCAACACCTCAAGTGTGCTCTGTTTTTTCACAGTAGCACTTTCATTCTTATTCAGGATAAATGGAAATAACTCAATAGCTGCAATCACACATTTTTTAAAATGGTATTTTAAGCTGTTATTTTAGAGGATTTGTAGTACTTTCTCCAAGAATCTCTAGAATTTGGTTTGGAAGGGTAGATACAGAGAAGTTGATGAAGTTTAGTGCTGGGTTTTTGAGCTGTTGTGTCCATTTTTTGAGTTGCTTGTATTTTGAGTTTTACCTACGCAGAAATTCAGATCCCTTTCCAACTCTTTTTCTTCCTCCTGTCCTTCCTCTGTTCCGTAAGTGCAAAATGCATATTACATATAAATATTATTTACTCTTTAGTGAGTAAATTTTATAAATATTATAAACTCTTTAGTGAGAGTTCTAATCGGTTTTTCTTCTCTGCACAGTCCCTTCAGTCTGAATATGTTCAGTACTAAAGCCTTGCTGCTTTGGTGAAACCTGTTGAGCTCTTACAATGGAAGTCCCTCACGAAGAATTTAAGGAAAGAAGCTGTTCATTCAGATGAGGATTCTTCAATACAAGATATGTTAAAACCTTAACACCGAGAGGCAACAGCAGTAAATTTCTGGTTAATGACTACTACAGATGCACTGAAGTTGAATTTGTGGAAATTATTCCTACATGTTATATACAGATTTAAATTTTTTTATGTTGAAACTACTTGAATATATTTCTAATGAATTTCATTATGACATTTATTAACTTGTGTACAGTCTTAAAATGTATTAAGAGAATATTTTATTAAGCTATATATATAATTATGTAAAAAATTAGAATATTTTAATTTAGTTTTTCACTTCTTTGCTACCGAAATGTGTATTTTAAAGAATTTTTATGTGTTTATCAGATATGAAAAAAATTTATGAACAAGAAGTTTTTTTCTCATTTTATGGGTCCATCATTATTGCTTAAAGCCTATGGTAATTACCTCTTTCACTAATTGGTCTTCTGTTAACTTAATGGAAGTCCAACCAGTGAGAGACTCGTTATTACACTATGAACTGAAAGCACTTGAATACATAGTCTGCTTTCCACTTTCAGCTGCTGATCTTTCATAAGGAAAAACAAGTTGAGATGCAACATATAAGCTACATCTTCAGTTGCAAAAAGAAAGTAATTGAGCTGATGATTTGATCATATTATTAATACTTTCCTTCAGTTTGTCTTAAAGGAATATTTTAACTTTTTCTTTTCAATGTAGAATATTAAATTTTCCTCTCTCATTCTGCAAAAATAAAGATAGATAATGCTTAAGTTGGTAAGAATACGTTTGTATGATGAATTTGGCAGTTCTGCATACTTGCATGTTGTTAACCTACATTTGGCAGTAGGCATACAAGTTTCATTAGCAGAGCATATTGAAGTAGATGTTGGAACTCTGTTGAATTTTCACTTATTGGATGTTCCATAAATCTTCTGATTTGAAAACTACTGTTAAAAGTATAGGTAGCGTAACCTGCCGTATCATGGAATAGTTTTCTCATTAGTAAAGGTAATCTTTAATAGGTGCAATTAGGAATGAAACTTTGAACGAAATGGTGTTCCAGTGAAGTATGAGAGATCACGTTTAAAACTTACACTCCACAAGCAAAAAAAAAAAAAAAAAAAAAAAGCAGCTGTGAAAACTTTATTTGCCATTGTAGTTCAGAAGACAAACACAATACAGATTTGTTACCCATTATTTTTTCCAGTATCTACGGGAATTCAAGAATAAAATGGGGTTGATTTATCAGTCTTTGTTCCCGAAGACCTGTGAATGACCTGCATTTGCTCTGCAAATGAAGTTAAGTGCCACGTCATTTTTTGAAAAATTTTAGATCGCAAATTGGTACATAAAGTTATACTGAAAGTGTTAATAAGCAATACCAGAGAGCAGCTATATGAATCACTGAATAAAAGTTACATGCAATACTGTACCTTTCCACAATTGTGTATATGGAACATATACACACACCAAGTAGCATATGTGTGCATCTATATATACAATATACTGTATATGAATTATAGCTTAATGGTAAGGTAATTCTACCTCTCAAGGAAAAAAAAAGTTGTGCTTTGTTATAAATAGTTTTCCTTAAAATGTTTAATTTTGGAATGTAGATATATATATTATACAGCTAATTGATAATAAAATACATATATCAGCCAGCTTTCTTTTCTTGTCTTTTCTTACTCCTTATCTAACATCATAACAGCAAAATCACCTTCTTCTAAAGCACGTAAAACCCCTATAACATTACAAAAAGAAATGAGTATGATGGGTATCTTTTATCTCTAATCTTTGTAGCTAATATTCCTCTATTTGCTTTGCATAGCAGTCTCAAGTATTTAACCAATGTGACAATATTATTCTCTAAAGACTACATTTCTAAATACCATAATTTAAAGTGCCTCTTAATTGAGGAAACATTGCTTTCCAGGACAAGGATCCTTGTTAAAGGTGTAATACACCTTATCTTTTTTGCATGTGCAACAGTTTTATTTAGCCTCACTAATAATAGTAGGGTCTTTGTCCCTAAGAAAGCAAGGAGTCATGTTTTCATTTTGCTTTTTCTCCTTCCTTTAGCTAAAAATTAGTCACAAATGGTTCTAACATAGTTTAATTCTGCTGATGATTTTCAACAAATTTGTTGTGTTGCATGATAACTTATCCATGATGCTTAATATTCCTGTCAGGGAAGTCAGTACTGCAGTAGGTGATGTGGATAGTAGGTAACTGTTGCATAGCTGCTCTGAAGGACTGACAAAATCAGGAATAGAACAGCTGCTTTAGCAGCTGCCCAAATTCTAGCAAACACACTGGTCTTCAGTAACACAATAAAGGGTTCCTGTCACTAAACTGAAACAATTAATGCATGCTGGTTTGGATGTATATAGTAACTACGAAGGAAGAACAGCTAATTACAAAGTGTCTAGTACATTGAAAGCAATTCCTCCCTTTCCCTTTTTTCTATACTTCCCTCTTACTGATTTATTATACTAAAGACTGTAAATGCCAGCTAATGGACAATGTTTTGTGTTCTTAAAAATTTGTGATAAATATAGCCAGTATTCCATAACAATCAACTTCTTAAAAAATTAAAATAAAAAATTAAGTTTGGGGACGGTAAAATGTTACGAAGTCTTTAGAACATTTTAGCTTTTCAAAAATACCCTAAATTTTGTTTTATATCCTGTTCACTTAACCTTGAACTTTACCACTTCCATTTCTTCACATATAAATGCATCTCTTCCTTCTGTGACAAAAAATTGTAGCACATGAGATCTTTAAAAGGAGGTTGGATAAACACAGAAGGATGGATTAAATAAATCTAGAGGTCTCTACTGGGCCTACAATTCTGCGGATAATGCCTTATGGAACCATTAATCTCTTTATAAAGCACACTTTGGAGCTTTGTGGTTAGGGAGACATTTCTTGTTAAAGATTTAAAGAATATTTTTTCAATTACAGTACTGCAGAAAGAGGAGGATTTTAGTTTCTATAATAACCATTCTCTACTGACAGCTAAACAATGAAAGGCCTCAAAAGGTTTGACACATGATTAGATCTACACTGTAAAGTGCAGCAGGCAAAAAAAATATGGTAATTAAGGGCCTGATCAAGTAAATTGCTCAGGTATGTCTTTAACCTTAAGCACATGAGCAATCTAGTTAATTAAAAAAGATCAGATACTCATAGTTGTAATTAATCCATATCTGGATCAACAGTCCTGTCAATTACAAACATGAGACTTTCTGCCAAATAAAAGATGTGCTATGTTGCAAATTAATCCACTGACCTACACAGATGAACCTCATTATCTTAAAGAATTTATATTATGATTACCTCCTAACATATTGTTTTACTATTGTTATTTATCAGCATCATGAGTTTGACAATATCTAAAATGCCTTCCAAAGATATCTTTCGTCAATACCCAGGTAATACCTAACCAGCTGAGACAGTTTACTTGTCCAGCTCACATATAATCCATGTGTGAAAGCAGTTTCTATCTTAATCAGCATTCCTTTTCTGCAATGCTTTTAAGATGAAATTACGTCATTTTTCTCGGTTTCTTAGTAAATCTTTTCAATGGTAAGTAAACATCTGGTCCCTGTTTGAGTAAAGCATTGCAGAGTGCCTGGGAAAATCTCAGTGCCAACTCTTGTCCATCCCATGACTGTTACACCCTGCTCTTCAACCAACTCAGTCTGCATGAGCAGCTTTCATTCCGTTCTGAAGGAACTCATTTTTTGAATTGAATTTGCTGTGAGACTGTTTCGAAGACTATACTGATTCCGTTTCACCTGTGTACTTAGTGGCACAAACATTTACCTCCAGCAGGTTAGTGATGGAAAACGTCCTGTTAGAGAAAACAAGCTGAGTCTTTTATGAAGAAATGTAGCGTATGTAGGTTGAGGACCAGCTTCCTCAAATAAGAAATGCTGTCTTAGCAGGGATCTATGTACCTACTACATTTGAAAGATTTAATTTGCAAACATTATTATAGTAGACCAGTTCTGAAATTGCTTAAAGAAACAGTACGTTTTCACTTAACAAAAATAAGATCAGAAAAATCAGGTTCAGTATCTAGCGGAGGAGTTTCTACAGAAAATGGATTGTATTTTAGTCATAAGTGACTGATATTAGTTTGAAAGCTTGCTGAAAATTAAAAGTTGCGTAAATGGGCTAGAACCAGGAAACTGGCAAAGCAAAGAGAAAAGAGTCAGACTGTGTAGTTGCAGTATTTCTGGAGCATGATAGATTTTTTTTTTCCTTCTTGATTTAACAAGTTGAAAATCTGCTGAATAATTCATGAAGAGTGGAAGGGCTGAATCTTCCTGGAATGATATACAGTGTACGTACTGTGTGGCACAGGAGAAACTGCAAAGCTTTGTATCAGTTGCTGCCGTTCCTGCTGCCGATTGTGCTGCTGCTTTTGGCATTTTCACAGCTTCCGAATCCTCAGTCATGCTCCCGTCTGCTAACAGCTATCTGCACCCTATGGACCCACCTTCGCTAGCTCGTCTCTGGGATTTCTTGTTACCTCCCTACCTTGGACACTGCTGTTCTCCAGATTGCTACTGCTAACTGCATTTTTGGACTTGCAGCTTGTATGACTGAAATCTGCCTCAGAGTCCCTCAGCTGCACATCCTCTCTCGTGTTTGGCGGGGGACTTCTGCAGCAGGATCTTCAGACCTAGCTGAGGATGGGATTTACAGGAAGAAGCCAAAACTGAGCTGCATTCAGCGAGATGCCCAACGCCTCTTCCTGGAGTGCTAGCTCGCCGCTGCTGCTGCTCTGGGAGGACTCCTCCGGGACCCGCATCTTCCTGTCGCTGCTCTATGCGGTCCTAGCTATCTCAGGGACCTTATCCAATGTGATGGTCATCTACCTGGTTTTCTCCTTCAAGAAGCTGCAGACAACCAGTAACGCCTTCATCGTCAACGGCTGCGCGGCCGACCTCGGCGTGTGCGCCCTGTGGATGCCCCAGGAGGCGGTGCTGGGGCTGCTGCCCCCCAACTCCTCTTCCCTTCGCTCGGCCGAGTACCGCCTGCTCCGAGGGGGGCTCCTCGGGCTCGGCCTCACCGTCTCGCTGGCCTCTCACCTGCTGGTGGCCTTCAACAGGTACGTGCTCATCACCAAGCTGCCCAGCGTTTACCAGGCCCTCTACCAGCGGAGGCACACGGGCTGCATGATCGGGCTCTCCTGGGCCCTCGCCCTGCTCCTGCTCCCGCTGCTGCCCGGGCTCTGGACGCCGGGCTCGGCCCAGCAGCCGCCCCCGCGGCAGCCGGACGGCGGCTCCCGCTACACCGCGCTGCTCCTCGCCCTGGCCGTGCTGGGCCAGACGGCGCTGCTGCTCCACTGCTACCTCGGCATCGTGCGGCGGGTGCGGGGCAGCGCCAAGCGGGTCAGCGTCCTCAACTTCCACCTCCTGCACCAGCTGCCCTTCCCCGCCGCCCCGCCGCCGCCCCGCCGCGCCCAGCGCCGCCTCAGCAGCGTCTCGGTGCTGCTGCTCTGCTGCGTCTTCCTGCTGGGCACCCAGCCCCTCGTCTGGGTCAGCCTGCTGGCCTTCTTCCTGCGCCCGGCGCCGGCGGCGCTGCAGGCCGCCAGCTGGCTGCTGCTCTGCTCGCTCTCGGCCCTCAACCCGCTGCTCTACACGTGGCGCAGCGAGGAGTTCCGACGGGCGGCGCGCTCCGTCCTGCCCCGCGCCGACGGCTCCGCCGCCGCCCCGCGGCCCCACGCCGCCGCCGCCGGCCCCGCCGCCGCCGCTCCGCTCTCCTGGTTTCACTATT